>JAODUP010001121.1:0-105739 GCA_025642065.1 Paralvinella palmiformis | reverse complement strand
ATAACCATCAAAACAAAATCGAATATATATTCTTGAAAATGAGATACTGCAATTATTTACCTGTTCTGAGAATAGACAAACTCCCTTTCTGGTTATCATATTTGCACGTAATCTCGCTGACTAGTTCACAGCTATATACTCCACGACGTATCGGGATCAAATTGGCTCCCCGACATCTTACCCCAGCCTGTAGACAATATTCCTTGCAATGGTTGATGCTGTTCGCAATATGAACGCCAACAATGCCATACTGCGTCAAGCTTATCACTCGACCTTGGTAAGCTTCGAACAAATGTTCAGCAGCAATTAATTGCAAGATAAATAATGCAACATGTCCAATAGTTTGATCAAACATGTCAGCTGCCATTTAGTGCATCTAGCATCAAATGGGAAACCACTACTCATTATTGCGAGTTTCGTACACCGACCGTTGAAAAGGTTTATATATTTTGATGCAACGCTAAGATCAATAGTATTTGACAAGAAGGGAGGCCTATTGTCGAGCCGAGGAGTGTTAATGACTGTATAGTGTTTGCGCTGGTTGCGCCTCTTATCATCCCCAACTGCATCCCCACACTTCCCCGATTCTCTCCCGTACAGCCGGATATACACCACAGGCACACACACGCGCACACACGCGCGCGCGCGCACACACACACACACATGCACACATCCTTACAAACACCGTTTTGTGACACATTAACATCTATCTGCAGGAAACGTCACCTCCCTGCATGCAGTTCCCTGAAGAGTCTCACACAGTTTGACACACACACACACACACACACACACAAACACACACACACACACACACAATATATATATATATATATATATATATATATATATATATATATATATATATATATATACGTAAACGTCTTAGACACAGCAAACACGCTGACACAAAGCACACAGTGACACACACAGACACACAGACAGAGAGAGAGAGAGAGAGAGAGAGAGAGAACTACTGAGGAACACGCCTATTTATTAATTATTTATATTAGTAAACGAACGGTAACGTTTGATAATACGAATCTTCGGGTAGTAATGACACTGCCGCATAATTAATATCAGATATATCTGACGACATCTTCCATGTTTTAATACAACTCATCAAATGCCATTCTGTATTTAAGTAAGCAATTCCGTAATCAGATTTGTCTGACAGAGTGGAGAGGCAAAAGGGGCCAGAGCCCGCAAGTCACATACGCCATTACCCTATACTTGATAGGTCAGAAAGTACGCAAACGACAAGCAGAATTTCCAACATAATGAAAAATATATAATATTATATGACTGCAGTGTTGTGAAGAATCCGGCACTTTATCACAATACGTTCTTTGCGGTTCTTGATAATTCTAGTGCATGGGATATTTCATTCTTATAAGACGTCTCCAGTTCCATCTTCTTATTTCTTTATTGTAGAAGATCGTTGGATACGAGTTCCTAATCGGAACATCAAGAACTGGTGGCATATTACGAGCCTGAATCAGATATTACTGATAGCTGAACAGACGGCATTGAGTCAGAATGTTCACTGAGGGGTGCGTTTCCGATTTCTGCGGTGAATTTTGTAAACAAGTAATGGCCAAAGCATTGTTAGGTGCTTTCTCAACTATTGATTTTTCCGAAGGAAGATAATTGAGCTTAGATGGTCCCGGACTATAACATTCACTTCCATATATATATATATATATATATATATATATATATATATATATATATATATATATATATATATATATATATATATATATATATATATGGAACAAACATAATTGGGTTTACATATTTGCTGGAGGGTCAAATACCTCATAAGCATACAAATCCAATAAATTATATGACCTACTCGTCACTAACCCTTTATATCAAATATTACAAAATTGGTAAAAAGAAAACACGAACCTCAATCTCTGGCACGGGCAATGTGTGTTTTAGCTGTGTATAATAAGGCACAGAGAAGCTCGAACCGTGAATTCAAACTCTGGACGTTTCTTCAGGGGACTGAATCCAGAGCAAAATCAAAATACGAATCACCTACAGAAGTGGAGTTTGGGTGTAAAACACCCAAGTCAGATCACGGCAGTAGTGAGAATGTTTAGCTTAATTATCTAAGCAGCCCTATTTATAGCTATTTTTCAATTGCTGTATCTTTCTTCAAAGCAATACTATATAAACTATATAACCCAATTGTTACCGTCTTCAAAGATCAGTTTTTACAACGGGCAGGCGTCACGAAGCGACTACTATTAAAACTATTTAGTTTAATTGCTATTAAAAGACTGACATCTGCGCTGAAGCAGACCGTATTAGCGGGTCATAGCTTCCGTACTGTTTGTATTATTTTCAAACGTGACCTAATTTATGCCATTCTAACTATTGTAGTTCTTAAATGTTATTTAAGACAAGCAGATTAGAGCTAATCTTGAATGTCATAGTAAAACTGGACATAACTGGACCTAGGAAAGATAATTCTATTCCCACATACAACCAAGGTGAATTTTATATCCAACTAAACTTGTTATATAAAACACACCAACCGCGCGAGCCGTGCCCAATGCCACCGCTCGAGATGCGATGCATTTGTTTTTTAAGTACCACATTCTGCCATATGGCATTTACTGTTATATACATATGAGAGAGAGAGAGAGAGAGAGTGTGTGTGTGTGTGTGTGTGTGTGTGTGTGTGTGTGTGTGTGTGTGTGTGTGTGTGTGTGTGTGTGTGTGTGTGTGTGTGTGTGTGTGTGTGTGTGTGTTGTAACTTCGGTTCGTGCACTTCTATGCCGTTTAGGTAACTAAATCAAACATATTTAAATTTAAGAACATTCTAGAATAGGCAAGATTGAGCGAGTTCATTTATGGGCCATGTCATGTGCAGAGACCATGTAAACAAAACTACATTGGCTGTCTATTAGATAGCGCATGCGTATAAAGATATTTTTCATAACTTATAAATCTATCATTGACATGGCAACTGAATACCTGTGTGAACTGATATCCATTAGAAAGTCATCTCCAAAACTCAAGTCATTCAGTTAGACACTATTGCAGATGTCTGTGACTCGGCTTAAGTCATCTGTTTGTTGTGCATTTAGTGTTGCAGCCCCCACTTTGTGGAATTGGTTGCCGGTGGATATTAGAAACGTGTCGTCTCTTCAAAATATAAATCTGTTCTAAAAACACACCTGTTCATGGTTGTTTCACAGATAAATAATAAATATTGCTTAAATCTCTTTTTTGATTTTTGCATAACATAATAGTTGTTTTATTATCATTTACTCTTAGAATAGTTTGAGTCATCCATAGTCGAATATCAGCAATACAAGGATACATTTAACTCGTCGTCAGGATCCAGTCATGTTTACAGCTGTGTATCATCAACATAGAGGTGATATTTAACCCCATATTGCTGCGCAATTATCCCAAGAGGACGTGTATACATTGTAAAACACAAGCGTGGTTCCAGATATGATCGAAACCATTCAAGTACTTTACCTGACAGACCAAACATATGTTTAACCTAGATAAATGTGCAGTATGGTCAACTGTATCAAATGCAGCAGACAGGTCCAGAAGAACAAGTATTACTGGCTTACCTTGATCAATTGACATCATAATATCATTTTTCACCCTAACCTGAAGGTTGTTTCAGTGCTGTAACCGCTTTTATAGGCAGATTGTATAGGTTATTACTGATTAAGTATTTGTTTAGATGGAAAGCAACTGACTTTTCTATTACTTTAGATAAAAATGTAAGATTTGAAACAGGTCTGTAATTGTTTAGAATATTACAGTCCACAGTGTTTTTTTTTATTAATGGTTTTACAAGGGCAGCTTTCATGGATCTTGGGAAAACACCCAGAGATAACGATTTATTAACTATATTTGTAATTGGGTTTATCAGAATATCCAGACAATCTTTCACAAGCCATGTAGGCATATGGTCAACTGCACAGAAAGCATCATATGACCTTTTCAGCAACTGTCTCATATCAGCTTATGAAAAAGGCTCAAATGTATCCATTATAGAGATGCAGGGCTCTTCTACCAATAGCTTACCCTGTGATAAGGTGGTGGAAATGTATATTTAATATTTTTTGACAGAAGAAGTTATTAAGACAATGGGCTATATCTTTATCTGAGTTGATAATATTTGGACGCCAATTTGACTTTTATGTAATACTTTATGTATATTATTTGAGGGATCACTCTATTGCACCCTTTGAACGACCCCTGCTAGTAATGCCGTTTTATTAAATATACACTATTATATATATATTTTAAATCCAACCTTCGACACAATACCATTGCTTATAAAATCTGCAGTGTTATTTTGCCATATTATTTTAAACGAACCGAAAACCAAACACCTAAGGTCAGAAGTTTGTATATATTATTGAGAAATTTATGAACTATTTGAAATTGATATTTATGCAACCCGTTAGGACAAATTATAGATTTCGTATGTTAATATGTTAAAAGCAGAATGATAAGTCGATTAAAATGAATCATCTATGTATAAGTTTATAAGTGAATAGCTTGGGGTATATAAAGACTTATTCGTGAATAATTTAAGGAATGTACAGATTTTTAAAAGAATATTGTTTTATCAATGCACCTACTCATCTTCTTTCTTTCTTTTTGGAATAATATAATTTAAAAGCAAACTCTTACATACATCAAGAACAGTGACCCCCCGTTCACTGTTTCTGCTATTTATTACCTGTGAATTAACCCTATGGTATTGTCATCTATGAAACGGCATGTCTCTAGGATGGTCTTATTGTATACTTGATATTATCGTGGTCTATAACCTTCCATCCAGCAAACAATATTGTTAAGCAGCATTAATACCAGACGACTCCAATGAAGCTCTAATGAAGAATACATAATCTAATGAAGCTCTAATAGTCACCAGTCAAATATTTAAATCGAAACATGGAAACTGCCTAAAATCTCTGATGACATGTGCCTAGCGGTTAAGCACCCGGCACTTGGTGCCAACGGTCACAGGTTCGTTCCCAGCAAGAAACCTTTTCCAGAAATTAATTTCTCGGCTCACAACATCGTGGGTGGTTGACCACGTTAAATGGCGCTGCCGTCTCCACTGAATTATTTAAAATAAAGGGGGACGTTAAAGATCCCCTGATGACGTAAAACACTCCGGCTGTGACCACCCTTAGGGTATTTCGGCTCCATATTTCCATATTGCTCCCCTGTGAGTTGTGGGGTAGGAGGTTTCTCAACCACTCCAACATAGAGGCTGGGCCGAATAAGCGACAGTCTGGAGATTCCCCATGAACAACAAAACAAACAACAAACAAACAATAGATTAGTCAACACACAAGCAATATCTAACACATCATTTTACAATGGTGTTAATAATAAAATAAAATCAGGCACTGTACCCGCTGTAAATATATCCAAATATTGTAAAAGGTAATAATAATAACACATTAGAGCAGAATTGGGGCGATTACAAGATCAAAGTAATCGATAAAGATTACGATGAAGTTTATATATATTGATAATTATTTCGATTATGATTACACGAATAATGATAGTAATCTAGTATTATAACGTTTACATCGAAGAAAGTAATCATGATAGTGATATGAATACTATGCATATCATTGTTTTGAATGCGATACATCATTTTTGCTCAAGTAATTAAATGTATTTTATTAATATCACCATTAAATATAAAATTATAGATTTTCTAAAAGAATACTTTCATATTCAAAGTTGTATTATACATTGGCTGTTTGAATGCACGATCAGGGCGCCATACCTTTCCTCTAATACTAAAATGTCTCTCAACCGTTGGCGACGATGATGGGATGTCGAGATGTATTCATATGGATTTATCGGGTCATTCAATTATTAATTCAACATGTTTCTTATGATGTCATCCCATTGTTATATTTTGTTGTTATGAATCTAGCAAAAAAACATACACAATCTACTCACGGTAAACACACACACACACACACCACACACACACACACACCACACACACAAACACACATAACACACATACACACACACAAACACACATGCACACACAAACACAATAAATAATGTCGACTTAGACCCTGTTAATTAGATGAAGCATTTGTCGTTTTGTGTTGCAGCATTTACAGCATATGTTTACATAACAAAACAATTCTTTGGTGGCCAATACCCTTTTAAATTATTTTAAAAAGTAATTACATTTATTACAATGATAATAAATTTGTCTTGCGAGTAATACAGAAATTGCCCTTTTCTGGGTAGAAACGGACATGAAGCTACTCTGATGAGAATAATGAGATCCTTTCTTTATTTATTCTTTGATTTTTTTTCTTCATCGCGACACACCGGTAGGAAATTATTATTTTCCTTTGCATTATGATTCCGTGTCTTCATGTTTTTTTTTTTTTTGCACACGACACCATACTATTCTAATTACTGATTTCCGTAAACAAATAAAAAAGATCCTGTAATAATATTTGAAAGGTTGTCTGAATCATAAAGCACTTATTGACTTATTGATACAAGAAAATGGCGATTCTTACAAATATGAGTCTGCAAATAGTATACATGTAAAATAAAACTGTTAACATTCGCTAATATTGTGCAAGGATGACACAATCACCTTAGTCATACATCTCCTGTAGGGCGTATGGTGTGATGGATTAACCAATTAGGGTCAGAGAAAATGGCCTGACATCTAACGGTTTGAATTAATCCGAGTACTGGACGGTGGGGCTATCGTGTTCTTGGTCTGCGCTGAAACCGTCGACGAATCGACCTCTTTGCTGTTGGTTACTTAACAGAAAGAGTGCTAGTTCTCTCTGTCTAATATCCGTTAAAAGGTGTAAAACCTGTGTTGTAACACTATATCAGGATTGGTGTGTGCAAGACTAATGTTGCTGTGTCTAGTGAGTCCATTACTACAGACTGTTGTTGACGATAAATAGATGGGAATTATTAATGGGTAGCTATGTGAATTTCAATTGAACTTTAATCACTTTTGGTGTGTTGGAAACGAAACCTAATAATTGTCTAAATTAGTGTGTGTGTGCGTATATATATATATATATATATATATATATATATATATATATATATATATATATATATATATATATATATATATATAAGAGAGAGAGAGAGAGAGAGAGAGAGAGAAGAGAGAAAGAGAGAGAGTGGAATCAGAGAGAGAGTTAGAGAAAGAGAGGGGGAGACAGAGGGAGAGCATTGTTTAAGTTTGATTGTGTTTGAATATGTATTTTTGCTTATATACACACCATCCCTAAAGCCAAACGTTTAACATATTACAAGTAGACACAGAGACAGGGGATACACTAAGCCAAAGATAATAAGTATTTCAAAAAGAAGAATTCCACAATAGTTGCAAAGAGTTTGTTTGCCTTAAATCTACTTAATGGCGCACTATGAATTACCATGGGAATTTTGTAAAAATACGAATACTCTATTGCTCGAAGAAAGGGGTATGTATTTCTCTTCAACAAAGATACAGGAATGTGAAAAATATAAAAAGAAACTCTTTATTTTACTTCATTTTTACGACCGTTTATTATCTGGCGAAAATGTTCAACAATTCTTCGGAAGGACACCAACAATCATCAGGAATAATATCATTTGAGATTCTCCAAATAATACCTGCAATATTTTCATGGATGCGGATATTTTATTTAGTGCGAAAATGTGGTTGAGGTCAAGAAAACGATCACCTGGTCTCCGAACAGGTCAGGAATAAAACAATATATCAGAATGGGCACCAAGGCCAGATTAATCTTATTTTCAGAAACCTTTCGGGGATATTTGTGATCCCTCCCATGCTGCTTATATTTACCCATTTCTGAAATCCTGGATGATTTACGTAGATTTGGTGTTTTACATGCAGACCGACTTCGAAGTAGATCACATTAAATGGTGAGTCCGTTCAAGAATATATATATTCGAACGCAGAAGAATAATATATATGCAAAGTCTAATATCTCGATACAGGTCTTCTTATACTGTGTATTATTTGTTATTCTGGATCTGTCCACTTCATTTGATTCAGTTTACAATGATGTACTCTTATCTTACTATCACCGATAAATATTTTTATCATCCAATTATCTTATTGGGTTTTCACATACGAGTTATTTGGTATATCACTGGATAACGTCACTGAATATCTCTTGCTAGTAAGAACGCTTTATTAAACATACAATGTTACTATTATTATAATAGACAAATCACTGGTGGAGGCCAAGGTTCCGCTTTCTTCAAAAAGGCCAATATTAGACCACTGCTGAAGAAGTCAAAATCTGGATAAAGAGCAATTGAAAAATTACTGCCCAGTGTCTAATCTGCCTTTCTTGTCGAAGATCCTGGAGAAGCTGGTTGCTAAGCGGTTGGAGACCCATTTAAGTAGTCACAGACTGCACGATAATCTTCAGTCATCTTACCGTACCGGTCACTCTACAGAGACCGCGCTCCTCAAGGTCCATCATGACATTGCTGAAGCTTTAGATAGGAAGTGTATCGCGGCATTAGTTCTGCTTGACTTACCTGCTGCTTTCGATGTAATAGATCACAAGATCCTTCAAACGCGCCTTGAGCATTCGTTTTGAGTAACCGGAAGTGCCCTCTCCTGGATCAAATCTTATCTGAGTGACAGATCTCAGTGTGTTGCCATAGGAATGACGACATCAGGAGGTAAGTGCCTGAATTTTGGCTTGCCACAAGTATCGGTACTTGGACCACGTAAGTATTGTTTATAGTCAAGACCAATAGGTGCGATATGTAGCCGACATAATTTGCCATACCACTGTTATGCAGATCATACTAGGTTTATATGGTGATCATGCCCAAAACAACTTGGTCCGACGTTGCAAAGAAATCGAAAGAGTGTTTGGCTTATATCAGTACTTGGATGAGTGCAAACATGCTTAAGTTAAACTAGGAAAACACAGAGCTCATTATCTTTAACCCAAAACATCAGGTTGGGATAAATGAGGAATTACGGCTCAGGTAGGTAATAATACTGTTTCTGTAGCATCGTCAGTGAAGAACTTAGGAGTATATTTTGATACATCCCTGACCATGGAGAGGCAATTAAATGCAATATCCAAAGTTTGTTATTAACAAATTCGTAATATTGGTCATATCAGGCGGTACATCACATTGGATGCTTGCAAAACACTGGCACACGCCCTGATAACATATTGGCTAGATTACGGCAACTCTCTCCTGTATGGTCTTCGAAGCACACTGATGATACGGCTACAGAAATTACAGAATTCTTCTGCCAGGTTAGTCACTCGCACTCATAAAAGAGAACATATAACACCAGTCTTGAACTCCCTGCATTGGCTTCCAGTTATATACAGGTCGCAGTACAAAATTTTGATGTACACTTTTAAGGCACTTCAAGGGACTGCCACTCAGTACTTAGATGAACTTGTCGTTCCGTATCAGCCGACAATGTATCTACGGTCTGAGTCTGGAGCATTCTTAGCCGTACCAACAACACGTGGAGTGACATACGGTAAAAGAATGTTTCAGAAAGGCTGCTGCAACCTTATGGAATAATCTTCTAGTAACCATCAGAAGGTGCAAGACCCTTGATACCTTCAAGAAGAATATAAAAACCAAACCTTTAGTTTCAGCTTTTCCTAGCTGAATATATTATATATTTGGCTGGAATGAATTATGTATTTTTAAAGATGTAATTGTAAATCTGTTACATCCATAGAATTATTTATTGTCAAGCGCCTTAGAGTAACCTTCTTACAGGTTATATAGGGCGCTGTATAAATTTTATACATTATTATTATTATTATTATTATTACTATTATTATGCACAACTTAAGGCGCCCGTTAGTCAGCTGGATAGAACCTGACGGAAAATTAAGGCAAAAAATTGTAATCGTTATTCATATTAATGTTTTGTATTTCCAAAGAATACTCTGTTTGAAAAATATGACTACAAGATTTGTGATTATTGGGATGTGACATTGTCAATAATCCTTGTCTAAATATTATTGTCCTAATTCAGCATGATATAATTTTCGAACAAATGACTAGTAAAAACATATCATATATGACCTTTGGTCTACACTGGCCCCTTCGCTCTAGATAAAGTGGCGTGTGAGAAATTAGCGCGCAATAACATTTTGCCAGACCAAAAAAAATGAAGTCATAACGCATTTGATTTATTCGTATATCTTGTAAGACAGAAATGAATTCAATTATCCAGATCCGTGTATTATTGTGAAGACAGTAATTAAAGCACATAATCACATCTGGCATTACATCTGGCATTACTTTAAAAAGAGAAATAAGCGAGAAAGATTAGATCACTAACAGATTCCGCAATTAATTATTTCGAGCTACAACCCATATTAGTTATCAGATGCTTACTTTTCTAATAGTACATATTCAAAACTTTGATTTCGGCCATCTACTGAACAAACAAAAAATGTGATGAACATCCCGCTAATGTTTTAATTGATTCTGAAAATGTTGTTAAGAAACGTTATGATAACGTTTTGTTTTGCCACATTTACCCTATTCGAAGTTTATATCCAACATACATCTTCATAAGCAAATTGTCATTGCCTGATATGACGTCATTCTTAGGAAAATACTGAGATAATTCGTCATAGCTTTCTTTCCTTTAAGAATATCAGACATAGTGTGAACTATTTTATTTATTTATTGATACACGTTACTGCACATTACCTTCTTTTTAATAGAGATGCCTTTTCCGTAGTAAACTGATCATGGAAATGGTGTGATAGAACTGGTATAAATGTTATATTAATTACTTAACAAATTAATAGACTAACATCAGTGATTCGAATAAAGAAATTCATGTTTTTTTTACATTTAGCTACTAACTGAGGTATTAGTTGATGATTGGTTTCATGCATTTGATAACAACATTATTTCGTCCTAATCTACATACAAATTTAATAAGATGCCGAATGTCCAAAGCGTTTTTAGTTTCATTCTTGGAAATGTATAGTTCTATTTTCGCCCATAAAACATTAATTCTTACTCATCGTGATGCATTGGCATGTTGACGAAATGATACATTATCAAAATGTTTTTATATTACATGTTTAGGAAAATATGGAAAAGTAACAAATTATGAAAGTATATGTTCTAAATATATGTTTGGGCCGAGTTCAGTTGAAGCTAGTTCTTTATCCTTAGAACTGGTCGCACACTAAACATTGTAGTTATAAAGAATCAAATTCAGTGCCTTCATCGACGATGAAAACAAATAGATTAGTAACAAGGAAATAATATATCATTGTCGTGTCGCGTGTATCAGGGATTCTGTCTACACGTTAATCGTTGATCAATAGCAGGAAACGTACCGGATATTGTTGAAAGGGGAACCCGGTTGATCATCATTCAAAGGGATCGTTATGAAAGAAACGCCCGCTCCATGGATTACTCAAGCAAAAAACAGAAGGTTCCTTACAGAGATACAGATCCAGTAACCGGATACGAGTATCAACAATCGGACTTGACGCCAGTGCTCTAACTGCAGCCGTTTGTTATCGTTGAAAATTACACGTTATAATGGGTGCTCCACCAAAGCGCATACCCTTGGACGGGCGAATGGTGCAGTGGTAGAAATACTGCCTTAGAAGGCACCAGGTCGGAGTTGTATTCCGGATCACAGCTATTTATGAGGGACTTTGTGGTGTCATAGAGAGTCTCCCCGCGGTCATATCGATCAGCTGTAGGAAGAACCAAGACTGAACAAAGAATTAATTAACTTACTCACCAGACATGACGCCCAACTTAAAGATTATCCCTCCGAATGTTGTGACTAGTGGCTTTGGAAAAATGGTAGAACTTATATGAAGTTATGCTTTGAA
Source organism: Paralvinella palmiformis (assembly GCA_025642065.1). Taxonomy (NCBI): domain Eukaryota; kingdom Metazoa; phylum Annelida; class Polychaeta; order Terebellida; family Alvinellidae; genus Paralvinella; species Paralvinella palmiformis. The sequence continues at coordinate 93,836 of JAODUP010001121.1, read as the reverse complement.
TAACGATTTTCGAACCAGATATTCGCCATCAGACCTATTACAATTTAATCAAGATTAAAACCTAGAATAGTTCAGATATACAACATCCATATTAAATAAAACATAGTCAAATAAAGTGCTATGTGTATTTTTATGAAACGTATAGAAAAGATGTGTACGAAATATAATCTGTTTAATATAATCTATTCATTGACCTATTTTGAGCTTATTAGAGATGTTATCTACTTAGAACCTGACTTAGTCTGTTATTATTTATCATTAATTAAATTAAGTGACTTAATTAATCAACTTACTGCTGAGGATAACATGACAAATAAATGCAATGCGTCGATTAGCAGCTAACTAAAATCATATTTGTTTTGTTCTTTATCAGCTTAATATTCCCATTTAATTTCTTTATATCGAGGTTAACTATTACGTCGATAGGCGCGTTTATTTGTTTCTGGTGAGGCCCCTAAATATATATATATATATATATATATATATATATATATATATATATATATATATATATAACTAAAGAGATAATTGTGCATTAATTTTGCTTCATTCGTAGTATAAAATGTGTCATTCAGTATTTTATTTGCATAGCAACAATATTTAAAACTGCTCAATGATATTTTCTCTTACTAACACGTATGTAATTAGTTTAAGACGAGTTCATTAATATAATCTGCGACATGTTTCCTTAATGTCTCACTACTAGATGCCAATCATTACTATCCCCTAATCTGGGTCATAACAGCCTGATTCAAAAACAAATATAAACTAATATTTAATTCGAGTCAAAGCCTCCTACTAGTGTTTGTGAATTATGACAAACAGACTGGAGTGCCTGTGTTTGGTAGTTATGACAAACAGATTGGAATGCCAGTGTGTGTGAGTTATGACAAACATACTCGAGTGCCAGTGTTTGTAAGTTATGACAAACAGACTGGAGTGCTAGTGTTTGTGAGTTATGACAAACAGACTTGAGTGCTAGTGTGTGTGAGTTATGACAAACAGACTGGGGTGCCTGTTTTTTGTCAGCTAGAACGGAGTGATTAAAGTACCTGTGTTTGTGAGATATTACGGAGAGCTTAGCTGTCATTGTGAGATATGCGGCTCTGATTACAGTGCCTTTGATGGTGAGACATGGTAAAGAGATTAGTGTCTCAGTTTGTGAAATATGACGACGTGTTTGGATTACATGTGTTTGTGAGAAATGACTGAATGATTAGAGTACCTGTGTTTGTGATATATGATGAAATGATTAGAGTACCTATATTTTTGACATATTATAGAGTGATTAGAGTACCTGTGTTTGTGATATATGATGGAGTGATTAGAGTACCTGTGTTTGTGATATATGATGGAGTGATTAGAGTACCTGTGTTTGTGATATATGATGGAGTGATTAAGTACCCGTGCTTGTGATATATGATGGAGTGATTAGAGTACCCATGTTTGTGATAAATGATGGAGTGATTAGAGTAACGTGCTTGTGATATATGATGAGATGATTAGAGTACCTGTGTTTGTGCTATATGATGGAGTGATTATAGTACTTGTGTTTGGGATATATGATGGAGTGATTAGCGTGCCTGTGTTTGTGATATATGATGGGCTGATTAGAGTACCTGTGTTTGTGATATATGATGGAGTGATTAGAGTACCTGTGTTTGTGATATATGATGGAGTGATTAGAGTACCTGTGTTTGTCATATATGATGGAGTGATTAGAGTACCTGTGTTTATGATATGTGATGTAGTGATTAAGTACCCGTGCTTGTGATATATGATGGAGTGATTAAAGTACCCATGTTTGTGATATATGATGGAGAAATTCAGTTTTGGCGTAGATATATTAGAGACTCTAGTTTCACTTCGTGTTTAGATTTGTTGGAATTCTTCAATTCTCTATCAGGATCTAGTCGTAAGGCAAATGAGCCCAACGAATGGGTATTTTGAAATGCTATGAATGTGGTAGTGTTTATCACCTTTAGACCATTCCACAACTTTTGATGAAAGGTTTTTTTTCCAGAATGCTTACGTTCACTGGCAATCCGTGACAAGAGCCTGATTAGAAGACCCAGTTTATGCAACAATCTCAAAACATGTTCAATCTCCAAGAATTATAGGGACAGAAACTTAACACTAGTTTGGTACTACTATTCCTGGTGACAACAAAGATGTTCATAATGTTGTTCCTATGCAAATAGGTTTATGAAGAGATTCGTAACGGTCTGTATATGATGTATTAATTTAGTTCGACCAAAGTACTTTCCGATCTGAGTCTACATCATCCACCCTACCCAAAGATTGGCGGTTTAATCGAAGCCAAATTAATACTCAAACGCCTCAAATATCTTGTCTGTGTGTGCGCGTGAACGCGTGTGTGTGAGCGTACGTGTGCATGTGTTGCTAGTTCCCAGAATACGGAACTGGTAGTTCCTCAATATTATCTAAAACGGAAAATAGTCCGTTGTTCAGTGCAGTCGATTTTTCTATTGACTGCTATGTGTACCTTCAAGTGGTTATTAATCGATTCGTACAGCTTAATAGATTTAAGTTTGAATGTGCTGCCAAACAATATGACAATAACCATTGCTGAGGCTTCTTCATGCACGGCGCAAATTATCACTTCACACTCAACAGATCCATCAGCATCTGTTTTCTTTCGCACTTCCAAACACGGGCGTCCATCTTTCCACAATAGATTAAAGTATATCTTACTACGTCTTGCTTCAAATCCATCCTGTCTGGCCGATCTCATTTTGAAATTTAGTCAGTGGCGGATTTACAACAGCTAAATAACGAGTCTTCACCGGATCAGTCCGAAATTAATTAGACTTAAAACCTTTGTCGAAATCGTGATTGTGTCTCTAGCATGCGTACGTGTTATATTATATAATAATATAATAATACATGTTTATATAGCACCAGAACCAGACAATTCTGTTCTGAGGCACTGTACAGTATTATTATCCCTGACTCAGACCTGTTTCCACCCAACACATATCTCAACTCCCAAGGGAGCATACAATGCATGCTGCCATTATAGGCGCAAAGCGTTAGTCAAACACATAGCCATCGCGTCCTGTGAGGTACTCATTTTTATGGATGAGTGAACCAGTCGCCACATGACAACATTGCAGCTCCCGGAGATTCGAACCCACGACCCTTCGGTTACGAGTCCTACGCTCTAACTAACTGGGCTATCACGGCTCGACATTATAGTAGTTACATTATAGTAGACTAATTTTTATTGTAGGGAGTAAATATAATTGACCAATTAACGAGATCAGCGTATTCCGCCCATGGTATAAAAGTTATCGTTATTGCTGACAGTTTTCCTGTGTTCAATCCACATGAAAGATGGCCACCAGTGATGTCGTGTATCGCCTTACTGTGCCAGGTAGGTAGTGATAAACTTTCAAATTATATTTGGGATGAGGACTGATCAGTAGGTAAGATGATGAATTATTTACTGAGTTCTGGCGATCGCCACACCTAGCACATGTAGCCGAGCAACGACTACATGGGATTCCACAAAGTCCCACAAATGCACGTAGAGTACGGATTAAAACGTTTGCCTGGATAGTTTGTTGCGCACTATTCTAACCACTGCACCATTCCAGCCCATTTGCGTCTGCACTTTTGTCGGGTGCCAATGACAACATGGAATGGTCAATGATAATTAACGACTGTTCGTATCGTATTGCCGTGATGCTGGACTGTGTACAATCTCATCGGGTTACTCTATCTGTCTGGGGTTTTATTTGCACGGACTCTTCTGCATAAATAGTTCTGGCGAATCTTTGGTCTTTAGAGTTACGATCGATGTCTATATTCCTTTTCAACAAAATCAGGTACGTGGCCTCCATATGAGTGATAATTAACCTGCGCCTTCCGAATTGTGTATACATGTACACGCAACGTGACATCTAATAATATGTTTCTTTCTCTTATTGATGCCGATGAGTGTTCATGTCAGGTATTAACACGGATTTTATATAGGGCTAAACTTCAATTGTTACTCGATATTTCGTATCATTTTGTTTCTTGGTTGAATTGATAGCAAGTCTCTTATTGAATAATTCAATTGCCACAACCATTGACACTTTTCTATTTCGCTCTATCTCCCTTTTTCGCTGCATTTCACATATAGTTTGATATATCATAATCAAATTGAATTTCAATTCCGTTATTAAATTTTTTTTTTTTTTTTTTTTTTTTTTTTTTTTTTTTTTTTTTTTTTTTTTTTTTTTTTTTGGAATTATTCCATTTATTCATTACTATAGTGTTATCTATTTTTACCCTCCTCACTTAATCAATAAATGGATCCGTCCAGTCTATCTATCTCTGTTTACTGTAGCACAAAACGGGTATTACTCTCTACGGTTCCATATTTCAATCCTATTCAGGTGTTCTAGTAACGAACATGCCCTAGGTAGAAGGATAACCATCACTAACAATGCAAATAATACATTCATACCGTGAATAATGCGATAAACGGTTACGAGATAAGTAATTTTGCCAGACCATAAAAGCGCTAGCTTATCTAGGTACTAGTTAATTCTGATGTAGAGAACGTAAATTAAAACTTATATAAATTAGTCAAACGCATGAATGAGGTCCACAATCGTTACCTCAGGTGGTGGATAAATGTTCAGAACATACATTTCTTTTTTCCAGTGTTTGTTGTTTTAATAGTGTTCAATGAAAGTAGCAGTGTTGTCACATCGCCTTCGCAATCAGCTTAATACTGAAAGTGGAATGAGTTAACACTATTAACAGATTATATTGTAAATCAGTGTTTTGCACCTACAGTGCAACATTCCGAAATATACCACGTTAATTACTTCAATGCAAAAGGCTATGGCATCCTTCCCAATCAACATCTTATTGTTTATGAGTATGGATAAGTACAATATAAAACAAATTATGAATATTGTTATAAACGCTTCCACACATATAATATTACAGCAAATAAAGAAGAGCCTTTATGGGAAGACGTCAGAAGAATCGAAGTTTGGGCGAGGTCTTGAGGCACCATCTAGGGAAAGTAATTATACTGTTGTTGTCTTTTTTAAGTAATCATTTACGAATCTTGAAATCCGACCTTCAGTAAAATGTATAATCCAACTTTGTCTATCCAGCTCTTATCTGCTTCAAGCCGCTGGTCATCGATGTTTGTTTGCTGTTAAAACCAGTAAACTATCGTTGACAGTCTTCTGCTGCAAAGAAATAAGATGATCGAAATTTAGCTCTTTTAAAGGATATATCATCCCTGATAAATCTACTGTCATTAGTATTCACTTATCAATGTATATGTTGGAGTAGACTATGAATTACAACATACAAATCTGAACAAATATAAACAATCTTTAAGTAAAATGTCGGAATCTCCACACACTCTTATCGCAATTCTAACGTCTAATTACTGTATATATTTTATATTTAAATATTCTGTGAAGTGAACAAACCTACATGTTTTATTTTTACTGTTAGTGTTAGTCTTCCAATATATCCACTCCACTCCATTGGTAGAGAATCAAACTCTATACCAAATTTCTTATATGGGTAATATTTCTTGTAAAATATTGTACGCGTTTAATTTTAATCGTTAATTATAATCGATTGCAATCGATTACATGATCTCAAGTATTCATATACAACGAAATCGAAATAGTGATCTTTAGTATTGCAGATGTAATGTCAATAACTGATTAATTACGAGTACACAGAATGATCGATTATATACAATATAATGTTTCTAAATACATAATTTTGTGTTGGCGATTAGAGATTCGTTTTGTATGAGGATTTGGTCGATTCTTTGGAGATATTGCCTAATGTTTAAATTGCCTAACAATTCTTGTTCGTGTATTAAACAATATATACTAAGATAGTATAATTATTCGCTCATGACATCCCAGATTTGTGTCAAGTACATGAGACATGTCGTTTCATATACAACAATAGCTTGAAATTAGTTTCTTAAAAATCATCTTCTCTTCATGATCCAAAATCCTCTTCTTTTCATAATCCAAAACCATCTTCTGCTCATGATCCAAAACCATCTCTGTTCATGATCTAAAACCACCTCTGTTAATGATCTAAAACCCTCTTCTCTTCCTGATCCAAAACCATCTTCTTTTCATGATCCCAAACCATCTTCTTTTCATGATCCCAAACCCTCTTCTCTTCATGATCCCAAATCCTCTTCTCTTCATGATCCAAAACCATCTTCTCTTCATGATTCAAAACCATCTTCTCTTCATGATTCAAAACCATCTTCTCTTCATGATCCCAAACCCTCTTCTCTTCATGATCCCAAATCCTATTTTCTTCATGATTCAAAACCATCTTCTCTTCATGATCCAAAACCATCTTCTCTTCGTGATCCAAAACCAAATAAGGCAAACTATTTAGAGCATTATCAGTAATAAGTAGCAATCCGATTTGGGGGATTCAATGTTCTGAATGCATATAAAATGTCCATCTAATAATCGTGATTCCATAGAAGACGATGAATATAATATGCGCATTGATATATATTGTTGGACCAGAGATCACTACCACCCGAGTTCGAATCGCCGCGTGGGCATATATGAAGGATGCTTCATTACATTTGGAGGTCACTCAGCCCATTTAGCCAACCATGTGCATACAGTGGCCGCAAAACACAAATCATCATTTAATGAGCTTGTGTATGTGTGAGAAGAATGTCAAGACAGAAATATTCGTAAAATACCATCTTCCAAAATGTTACATTTTGGGTATAACTATTTATACATAATATGTACATATACTAGAATTTTTTATATAAACCTATACAAGAACTAATACATTTCGTCAAGTAATCATTCGACGTGTAGAATGATAATATACAAAATCTAAAATTTGCCCAAACAGGTTGCTTAAACACCAATTTGCTTAGGTTCAAAGAAAAGCCAAGAATACATACAAACTTTGACATTGCAGCTTGACCTTGGATTTATTTACGATGAGATGACATATAGAATTATAATGGCCAAATGATTGGTAATTTGACAATCCAATTGTGTATAAAGGGAACTGTGTGGTTTTTTTTCGATAGCAGCCGCCCTTTGGCCAGCCAACAGAAAGTGTAAAATACTTGAGTCATGATGGATACAAAAAAATCATTTTTACCACTAGCAATATAACTGGATGTAAAAACAGCAACAACAAAATAGTTGGATAATTGACAGGTTAAGTATTCTCGACTTACAGAAGTTAAATTGAAAGTAAAATAAAATAATACTAAAGCCCATGAAACAAAAATCCATTAACGATACCTATATTCATTGCTAAATGTTCGAAGTGCCTATTTATCTATTGCAATCTCTAATGCGATTATGTTGGGTGTATTAGTATCAGGGCTAACAACATTACCTTTCTAGGTCATTGCAAAATATGCAATATCTGGAATTAAATATACCGAATAAATATTATTGTATATACTTCCAATCAATCATAATATTTAGCATTTCATTACTACAAACTTGACATTCGTCATAATGACTTGAAGGAGTATATCCGGAATCTATGTTAATTAAAATTTTAGACATATATTCTATAGATAACCATATCTGAAGTGGTTTAATTTTTACGACTTTAATTATCATCTAATAAGTCAAATCGTTTTGTCCGTTGTCTATTTCATATTAGAGAGTGATAACTCACCAAGGGGAGCCTCATATTAAACACAAACTCTGCAGAATATAATGGTAGATATTCATCGGTTTAATTTTTTATTACCATTATGGTCTAAAGTTTTCCTATAAAACCGCCTTAACGCAATTTTAATTTTGTTCATTAAAGGTTATCTATGTCTATAGCCTCTTTTTGGTACCTATGTCGTGAAAATATCTTAATATGGTCGTTGTATAACAAATATAAAGAATGGCTCATAACAAAACCTTGGTTCGGCACTTCATGGCAATTACATTAATGTATTTCACATGATATGCATCGTTCAATCTGAACCTGTTTAAATACGTTTGTATAAATATTGGATTAAAATTAAAGGAAATATTTGTAACAACATCAAATGAATCATTTCAGCAGCTGATTGGATACCCGTTGTGTCATGTATAATTACACACTTTTTAGATGCAGATCTTCAAATGTTCAGGTTTTTATTTCAAACAAAGAAATCTGAGACTGACCTTATCAATGTATCTCTTCTTTTGTCATCGTCTTCTTTCATTCCACTTGGTATATTTTCAATCAGTTTCATATCATAAAGAAACCTATTGAATGGCTTGGATCGATGGCTGTATAGGTAATCGTTTCATAAATCGTTAATTTTGCAAAATTACATATTTCTCATTATGTCTAGTCCTATCACTATTAGGAGAAGTCGTCAAACGTTTCTATTGTTCAGGACATCTTTACCCCTTTAATGTTCAATATTTCACATCCCACTTGCATAACACAACCGGCTGTCGTATTGCGCGCTTCTGCATGCTCACTGAGGAGTTCAAGATAGCAATATGACACATAAAAAGAGGACAACTACACGTGTTTCGCTCGATCTCGGGAGTCGAGGGCTGGAAGAGTACGGCAATTTTTATTCAGTCGAACAGTATCGATGCTTAACTGTCATCTTTCGGAGGAATCGAATGCTGAAGGAGCCCCTCCTCCTGCATCCAGCAGAGCGAACAATGTGTTGGTCATTATTTTTTGACAGGGACCACAATGGAACTGAAACGTTCACTCTTCAGTAAACATTCTAGTTCAATGATATCTATCTAGCTTTCGTTGCTATCTGCTTCAGGCTGGCAATTTGCCATCATTTCAGGGAGTTACGACCGGGAACCTATAAAGCCTACGGTCTTCTTCACTAAGGAAATCAAAACATCGAATTACGGTTATTTTTGAAGAATGAAATATCCCCCGAACTAGGTAATTTCTATAGAATGATTTACAGTCATAGAGAATCGTACACTTTAGTATTGACCTAAAGTGACAAACTCTTCACTCCTCTATCAGTATATGTTTCCGTGTTTGTTATTTATTTTTCTGTAAAGCACCTTCTGCGTTTTGTTTGTGTACTCACTGGGTTACATAATATACAGTAATTTGAGTATTTTACTTGAGATCGATGACTATTTTACTCGTTCACTCAATCAGACTAAACTTGGACACAAAACTGATTATATGGACAATATGTCAAGTATTGTCGTTGTATTACGGACGCAAGGGTGAATCTTAGCGCATGTCAACAATGACATTGATTCCGTAACAATGCCATTGCTGCATCGTATCATCTAGTATTTCCTTTTACATACTAATAATACAAATAATTTATAATTACGTGGGTGAATGCACATCTGTGTCTGTGCACGCGCGTATGTGTGTGTGTGTGGGTATGTATGTATGTATGTATGTATGTGCGCGCGCGTGTGTGTGTCTGCGTGCGTGCGTGCGTGCGCGCAGTTCACCAGTCTTAATTAATGAAATGACACAGATAAATATGCATCACCAGCGGGGAATGAACCAGAAAAGTGTGAAGCTGACGCATGTAAACGTCTTGCCAGCAGTTCTTGTGTTAAAGTAAATCCCCCCCAAAACAGCCGTCTTGCTGCCCGATAGTAGCACATCCAACTCACAGCACCACTGTTGTAAGAATATATGTGGGTGGATGTATGTGTGTGCAGAGAAAAATGGGAGGAGGGTGGAAGCGAGGTTGAAGATACTACGTAGGTGTGCCCTGCTTAGATGAAATACCACCATAGATTTTATATAGTCGAATATTCATTGGTCTGCAAGGACGCCATTCGTTTTGACATGGGCTATTGATCACCCCGGTGCACCAAAATATATAAACACTTTCAGAACTATGCGATACTCAATCCACAGGCTTAATCGTTCCGCTCTGGTTACTAGTTACTTCTACATTTCGGGAGAGATTTTGTTAACATGTTAAACACTATCAATCAATTTGTTGTGTTATTTTACCTGCAATTAATTGCTGCTGAACGTTTGTTTGAAACGTATCAGGATCAAATGATAAGCTTGATGCCAGCGTCTGAAATTGTTGGTGCCAGTTCTGTAACCAGCATCAACCAGTGCAAGAAATATTGTCTACGGGCTAAGGAAGGATGCATGGGAGCAAATTTGGTACCAATACGTCGTGGAGTATACACCTGTGAACTAATCAGCAACATAGCGTGTAAATATGAGCACCAGAAAGGAAGTATCTCTATTCTTAGATCAGGTATATATTTCCAGTATCTTATTTCCAAGAACAACCAGCAGGGAAAATTTATATTCGAGATTAATTTTGTTATTTCGGCTTTTATACGTTTATCGATTTTGTAAGTCAAAGTCAATCAAATTCGAGATATATTCACATATCTGAGGTGTTTGATCATTAACCAAATATAACAGTTCAGGCTATGTTGTCTAAAAGTATATCATGAATAAGAAACTGGTAGATGTATCTTTTGTGCTGTGCTTACGTATTTAGAGGAATAACATTTCAGGTTTTCGCCATGGTTGATCATTAAAGTCAATTAATTGTACCTACGTTATTGACTATCGATTTAAAAATGACATTCTTCATAATAATCACATTACAGTCTGTTGATTGTTAGCCAGTTTATCGTACTGGATTTCCTTCACTAACGTTGTAGGGATGGAATTGCCTGTTTAGACCATTTAAAATATTGTTTACTCAATGTATTATTTGCCTGGTGATCACACTAACAAACGCCATAGTGATGATGACGTGTATCTAATAACATTAATATCACCTTTTTAATCATTAAACAATATAATTTTCTACTCATCTTTTTGATTAGAGCAAAATATTACACACACTTTAAACTATTAACGTACACTTAGCACTCGGAAAACAAATATTTCACTGTCATCTTAAGTGACTTAAGAATAACCTATTTTATAAGCGTTTTTATATAACAATATTCGCTGTATATGGTTCACTTTAGTGATGTATTAGAATATAATTGTATAATTACCTTTAACGAATTCTACCTGTGTCTCTGCTATGTGTTTGGGTTATTGTTGTAATTATTTGTTATTCTATTCTCTCTCTCTCTCTCTCTCCCCCTCCCTCCCTCCCTCCCTCCCTCTCTCTCTCTCTCTCTCTCTCTCTCTATCTATCTATCTATCTATCTATCTATCTCTCTCTTTCTTTCATGAGTGGGGTGTCTTGGGTCCGTGAATGCTTAACTATGTACATTTCTTAACTTGCTACGTTTGAGTGTATTTATCTGGGTGTTGTGTGATCTCTCTCTGCGTAATATGTATGTATATATATATATATATATATATATATATATATATATATATATATATATATATATATATATATATATATATATATAAGAATATATTTTGTATTTTAGCAATGTATATCGGGATAGAGCCATGCCAAAATGGGGGTACATGCTTATCGACGGCAGTTTGTCCTTTTTATATATGTTCCTGTATCGGGAGTTGTTATGGCGAGAGGTGCGAAAGTTGTTTTCCCATACCTGCATCTTTCGCCGAAATCACCACATATATCACGCCAATCGGAATTGAAATAATGGTGCCATCAGCAAATGGATGGATTGTGAGTATATTATATGATTAATGGTAAAACTGACTATTATTATCAATATAGATAAGGGAATCGATCGTTCCATTGAATTTCCGATAATTACTAACAGGTATTATTCCGTAGACAAGATGGATCAGTGAACTTTACGGACAAACTGTGGGCTGACTATAAGTATGGATTTGGATACCTTGATGGAGAATTCTGGCTCGGTTGGTGAACATATTTCCCGGATTCTGCGTTTGAATTGGCAATTATATTTATATGCTTTGTTGATATCTTCATCTGTTGTCTTACTATATTGCCACGCTTTCATATAATATTTAGGCAATGAGAACATCCACAGTCTGACAGGAAGTGACTCATTTCGGGTTCGTTTTGACCTCGGTGACATTTGATAAAAAATGGGCTTATGCTGAATATTCAAAATTTGTCCTTGGACCAGAAAGTAAAGGCTATCAGCTGATCATCGGAGGCTATAGTGGAAATGCCTGTGGGTAACGTATTCACCTCAACAGTCATTCGAATTTAAGGTTTTATTCACAGTTGCTGCGTCTTGTTGTGTGTCTTCACTTATCGTGAATTACCATGCTCTTTGACGTGCATTCAGTATGCTTCTTTCCACGACAACTGAAACATAAATGAAATAGTTCAATTGAAACGTTTTGAACTTTTCAGAAATACTTATTTCCTATAAATTCCTAAAAGTAGCTTCGCTTATGAACATTACCTATTCAACCTGCGATATAAAAGAAATATGATATTTTTATTTTAGCCGATGGTATTACTACTAATACGCAAGGCCAGAGTGAAAACATGATGAAGTTCAGCACAAAAGATAGAGATAACGATAAACTCGAGGGAGCCTGTTGCTGTGGTGGTTGGTGGTTTAACGATTGTGGGAATGTTCGATTAACTGGTGACTATGGTAGAGATGGATACGAAGGTATAACGTGGTATCCATTTGATACGAACTTGGCCTACGCAGATATGAAGATCAGGTTCAAATAGCCAGCCTATATTAAAAGTCAATATACACGTATTTGATGTAAGCCGTGTTAAAATGTTGGTGCATATTTGTATGTTTATAAATATGTGCATGGCCAGCGTAGAATACCCCCGAGAGGCTTATAACGTGGAGTACTTCTTCCCGATTTTTTGGACTGAAGATGTAAATGTTTTCCGTGATTTTCTCAAGATTTTCCCAAAATACTTCCATCTCATAGACTTCAAATATTTTACAAAATTTCAAAAAACATCTTAACGCTTTCTGTTAGATATAGCTGAAAATATTGCCAACAGTCACTATTAACCCAGTTGGTGAAGTAGTTGATATAATCTATAAATAGTAGAATTTAAGTTCGATTTTGTATTAGACAAACACACATTCCTGTGAACAGCTTCACCCGTTCTTGTAATATTGATTACCCAATCACCACCCTATATCGCACATGGTTCTGCCATTAAAATAAACGTGCTTAAAGGTATCTCAATTCGCAGTTATTGCTTGTGTTCTATTAATTACACGGAGAAAAATAATTCAATATAGAAACATTTGAGTTTCCGTTTCCGACGCATAACACGCTGATAGATCTCAAGTGAGAAAATGTCGAAACGAAAATATAACTCTGTTAGAGACGAATGTGAGTTGATCGCGAGAGTAAAATATTGTGAATCAAAAGACGGAGTACCTCGCTATAATGTCCTTGTCTCGTCCACTCATATGAGAATTGTATGAATGTATGTCCCACAGCTTTACGGCTTCACAAGTTAAGACTGGCTAAGGTCTAAATGCGATCCTAATGTAGACGATTAACAACCATAATTCACGTTGTAAGGCGTACGTAATTAATTATAGAAATTATTGAGAATATTAGTGAAACCTCCATCTGATACGCATTTCAGTCTTATTACCGTTTAATTTCATCATCATCATCATCATCTTCTTCGGCCATGATCAGTCCACTGCAAGACGAAAGCCGTAGCATGTTGCTTCCAAAGGTCTCGGTTTCCTTCTCTCGTGTACCAGTTGACATTGCCCCAGTACTGTTGTAGTTCATCTCTCCACTTTTTTCGTTGCCTTCCTTAATTTCCTTTGCCGCCCATCGGTGTCCAAACTGTCGGTGCTGCACTCCACCTATTATCCATTCTGCGGCTGATGTGACCTGCCCAATGTCCATTTCTTGTTTTTAAGTATTTCCATAATGTCCATAACTTTAGTTTGGCCCCTCACCCACTTGTTTGTTTTCCCGGTTTTTTTTATAAGTGATGTTGAGCATGTTTCGTTCCATGTTGTGTTTTGCTGCCAACAATTTGTTTTTCCATTTTTGTTGTTAATATCCAGGTTTCTGCTCCATATGTCATTATTGGAAGAATACATTGGTTGAAGACTTATCTCTTTAACCATGTTCGTAACCGTTTAGTTTATTAACCTTTTAATGTAGTCTTCACATTTCATATTACACTATTTGGCCATGAATTCAATATCGGGGAATAAATTAATCACGTTACGACCTCAGTGAACTGGGCAGTTGTCGTGTTGGAAACGAAAATATTTCTAATTTAATATCCTGAACAAATCGAAGCAATTTGCTCCCTCAAATTATTCCTGAATACGCCACCGTAATCATTACGATCCAGAACGAATTACTAGTTGAATCCGCTTGAACAGAAAGCTCATCAAAAATGAGAAGAAGAAAATAGTATGGTTGCATGTGCACACCCATCAACACACACACACACACACACACAAACACTCTCACACACACACACACACACACACACTCACACACACATACACACAAACATATATATATATATATATATATATATATATATATATATATATATATATATATATATATATATATATATATGGGGTGTGGGGTGTGGGGTGGGGGTATATGTGTGTCAAAGGGTGTGCATCGCGCATAGGCATGATCTATTTGCATGAGCAATTTTGTCAATGAGTCGTGTTTTAATGACCTAAGCATCTGCAGTTGCTGATTATAGTAAACACTTTATAATTCTGTTTTGATTTTAATAGTACGCTGTTAGGGAATTAAAAACTGTTAATGTCACACAAATATTGTTTTGTTGTTAATTTTGAACGTTTTCATTTAACAAATTACTACACCTTGCACTATTTAGTTTCTTTATCAGTTTGATATGTAATTGGATTTATTACCAGATTGGAGCACAACACTAACAACAATAACAGTAGGAAAGAAGGAGTGTTTTATCATTACTTGCAAATAGTTTGTGTAATACGTTATTACATTTGTAAAATTGTAATTACCGGTTTACATATGAGGCAGCGTAAGCTGAGATATATAATTTGGTACATGTACAGTAACAATATTGTAAACAACCAATAAATAAAATCCCATTGACATTCAGACAGATTACTTTAGCACGTATTTGTGTGATGCCTTTACCTGGATTTCAGTGATAAATAAATAAATAAATATATATATATATATATATATATATATATATATATATATATATATATACGTGCTGCTGCGTGCGTCTAGTGAGTGCGTCCATGTGTGCGTGCGTGCGTACGTGAGTGAGTGCGTGAGTGCTTGTGTGCAGCATTATAAAATCCAACAATTAGGCAAATTTTATATCCCTTTCACGGGAATTCCCTTAGTTTCTGAACAATAAAATATTGCCTTGATCCTGACATGGAACGTGTTATTTATGCAATTATTAGTTATCTATCAACTGTAATTAATTAATACTTTAAACACTCCAAAGAAGGCATATCTATTATATATAACATCAGTTACGTATTGGACATCTGTTGGAAGCTATATTTTTGTTCATTGCTGAAATATTTGCATACACTGTAAATATAACAGAGAGCTGGGGACACACGACCTGTTTACGAGTCATATAAACCGGTACTGGCACGTCAAAGGGAAATAATGGATTTGTCGAGAGGTCAAGCATTAATTACAGGGCGCAGATTTTAAAAAAAACAATTTGCGAGGTCGGCATTTTATCTCCCAGGTTGCTCAAATTTGCAGCACCTGAAATAGTTGCCGAGTTCCTAGTCGTCTTGGCTTCGTTGCCAATACACCCAAAAATAGCGCGAAGCCTAAGATAATTAATCCAAAAGTTATCTTTATCTCAGATAAAGAGTCGTCTTCCTTTCAGAGGCATATATTAATACGCCTACGCGGTGTGATGTTTTAATAATTAATAAAACAAATTGTATATTTAACTTGTTTTATCGTCTACTACTATTGCTCAAACACAAATATGAACTCGCTGCTCGGTGTCTAATTGTTTTATTCGTCATGGCTGAACAACAGTTAATAAGATAATCACATCATTATCCCGAGTTGTCAATACACAGGCCAGACATTTGATCTTTGTTGGACGTGTAGAAATCTTCGTCGATTTCCAACGTAGCCAATGGTTGATTATTTGAAGCCGAGAAGTGGTAGGTAAGCTTATAGTTTGGTTCTGAGGCGTCTGAACAAAGTTCGGTATCAACCACATACTTCGTATCTTCCTCTAGTTCTCTAACTGTAGCGTATACGGCGTTTTTCTTTTTCTGTCTTATTTCGTGGGGGAAGGAATTGATCACTCCACGACACGACGCGACACACTGTCGATTAATTACAACATAGAGACCTGAGCTTATCCTATGTTTAACAGAAATATGTATTCGGTTGCAATTGGTTTTTAAAATTCGAATAATGCCTCTAGAAGTTAGGGAAGACACCCGTGTACGCAATATCGCATGCCCACACTCACACCGGAGGGCGTTTGCGTTGGTGAGTGCATGTCTGCGTGTAGGTGTGCACATAGCATATATAACAATAAAACTATTTACCTTCCAGCCTCGTTGTGAAATCTTACCGGGGAACCTGTCAAAGTCGATTACTCTGAAGTATTTGTGTGGGTTGCCATGCGGACCAACATTCAGAAACGACCACTGACACCTATTCTGTGAAAAGTATAATCGCATTCTCCCGTTGTGCAGAATGTGTTACTCAGATCCTGCCTCACTGAGTAATCACATCAATTTGTATAAACTAAAACGATTAACTAATTTTGGCACTTTCACAAATACGAACACTTTCACGAATATATATATATATATATATATATATATATATATCAAGGGGGAATTAACGGGATTCTCGAAATAAATACATCTCCCTTGCCACATCCGGAAGGTATTGTAGTCTCAATAAAATTGCACAGACGTGATGGATCGAAGTTGCGAACGAGCACGATCAGTGTTCCTGCATTTAGACTGAGATAATGTGTTAGGACTCCTGGAAGATTAGGTGAATTTAGAAACCGTGTCAAATACATTCTGGTACTGAGCGCAATCAAGAAGTTGCTGCAAAATATGTGTGTCACTGGTGCAAGTTCAAATTTGTTACCAAAAAAGGATAGCCAATGTAGAGGCAGGTTTGCAGTAAGAACGTTCCGGGGCCTGTTTATAGTGTCGTTGCATTAGTCCGTTTAGTTAATGCTGGTTTCGGGAACGATTCATTTAATGCTGATTCGAGGTCAAGTAACGATTGCCTCATTTCTACCTTTCGTTGTTTTCATGACATTCACTAACAAACATTTTCCTAATTAAACCCCTCCTGAATATTTTTAGATTGCTCCATGTTGATTTCTTTGAAGTACAGACAAACATACAAACAAACAATCACACACACACACACACACACACACACACACACACACATATATATATATATATATATATATATATATATATGCTAGTATCTGAGTATACCTTAAAACTAGCAACGAACTTAAACTTGCATTCGGCAGATAGCGGATTCCATTCAATCAAAATATGTTTCCCGTCAGATAGGGACGTGCTATCACCTGAGAACTTTGTAATCTGGCCACTTCTTGTCATACTACATCGAACTAAATGATAATATATGTTTGTATAATTCACACATACACGCGCACACGCGCACTCACACGCACGCACGCACATTCACACACAACACACACACATACATACACACACACACACATATATATATATATATATATATATATATATATATAAACAGTAAATTACGATGTAATGTCCAACTTTTGTAGTCAACTAACCTGATGAGGTACATGGTGGTGTTATAATGTTTGGCTCTTCATCGGCAGTAAAACTGTGTTTACTGGTGACTTCAATAGCTAATATACTGTTAGCTGTGACCGTTATTGGATAATACTCCGAATTATAATACAGATAATACCTGTAAGGCTGTATGAAAATATGAAACCATGGATGATAGCTGCCTGTCAGTTGGTCTGTTTGTATTTAAGTCTATCTGCGGGTGTCATACAGTTAGTCAATTTGTGGCTGTTGGAGAGCGCGCGCGCGCGCGTTGAAAACTTCCAAGGTATATTTCCCTCTCAATGCAAACAAATAAGTAAATTACATCATCATTAAATCTTATACAATTACCGCTGATGACAGATCATCCCAGGCATCCCCAGGTAGAACATCGGTGATAATCAAAACAAAACTTTTATTTTGACCGCTGCTGTCATGTCCAAATACCAAATTAATTTGGTATCTTGCTTTGGGAAAACTATCCTGAGAGAAGAAGTAAATAAATCCTGAACCACATCAACACAAAATACGAAATATTTGTTTTTGGAGAGTCCTACTAACTGTCTATCTATTAGTTATGGTTGTCAAGAATGTGCTATATTAAATAAATAAATAAATAAATAAATAAATAAATAAATAAATAAATAAATAAATAAATAAATAAATAATAATTATAATGTACCTACATCGTCACCTTCTCGCAAACAGTCAAATGTAGTAACCAGAGCTTGTTGAGCGTTGAAGTCTCCACAGATGTAACTATCTATTTTGTCCAAATCACTTGTGTCGCTGGTATGTTTCGAGAAGACGGTTCCAGTCACGTCAGTCATACTAGTCCAGTCAGAATGAGCGATGTGGACAGTAAGTCCTTCATCTGTCATCGAACTCTTCAGTTCCACGGAACCCTGAAAGATTAGAACTAAATAATTCTTATGTTTTTATTACGACTCAAGTTCTAAAATAAACTAGATAAAACTCTGATGATTTTGGCATGAAATTAATTATGATGATGATGAGGGATGAGGGTTTTTTTAAAATTGTTTTAAATTTGGGGGATGACGATGATGATGATGATAATAATAATAATAATAATAATAATAACAATAAAAAAAAATAACAATTAAAATAAAAAAACATATTACTGTTATCACGTCCATAATATAAATATCCACAACTTTTAGTTCACGGAATATTATATTACATTATTATTATTTTAACTTACTGGCTTCTTCCACATCGCTCCAGCTATATAACCTTTGATATCGAAGACATGATACGGCATTAAATGGGAACTTAGCTGAATATCCGGTCGGGTTTTATGAATAATTTATTTGTCCACTTCATAAAAGAGAGGAAGGAAAAAGAAAAAAAAGAAAAAACGAAAAAAAAGAGACACACACACACACACACACACACACACACAAAAACATACAAAACATACATAAAAAAAAAAAAAAACATACATCATAATACATACATACATACATATATATAATATAAAACACAACAAAGAAAAAAAAAAGAGAGACGGCCCCGTACACACACACACACACAAAAAATACAACAACAACACAACAACATAATATATATATATATATATATATATATATATATATATATATATATATTCTTTTTAAAACAAATTTTGGTTTATTGTTAAGGGGCTTCCCAATTTCCGGAATGTTTGTACCAGCCAATTGGTTTAAAATGGGCTGCTCATGAAAATAAATACCAGTGAACATGAACCCAAATATATAGTGTATGAGACTAACGCTATAGATACATACCTGAATTATCTGCACCAACAATTGCCAGCGGCAAGAGATAAATCGCGAGCCACATCACAACAAAGGTGAAGTACAGACTAAAATGTAATACATTTTATTATATATACAAAACAATATCAGTTAGCATCTATTCCTGTCTAGTTTATCCAGATTTGGGGATGTATCTGCCGCTAAGGCTAAGGTTGTGTCTCTCTAGTGCACAAAAATGTATCTATATATTAGTCAAGGGTCCGTTGTACCTAGGACTCAACTAAATACAATTTAATGCAATTAAAGTGTACTAGAGGGCTATTTATGTATTTGCAATTTAAGGCTATTTAGTATCGTGTATATATGTCAATGTGAATAATTGTATGCGTTTTATCGTTTATGAAGTCGTGTGCATCTAGATATTTAATGTGTTCGCCTAACTGTCTGTAGTAAAATATATATCTACTGGTAGCATTACCTGTAATTTTCCAAGGCTAATCTGTCCCCAGTCTAAACGTAGTCACTATTCACCCCTACACAACCGTTTCTTATATGTCCACATCCGTGATCTATGTCAACGCCTGTTTGTTCGAAAAATGGCCAACTATTTATTTTTATTAATCCATATTTGCCGATGTCATATTTAAGTGTTTATCTAAAGAATTAAATTTGCGGATTCTGTTTCATGGATATGTTTGAATGTATCAATTTATTAAGCAAACATATAATCATTCGTGGTTTGTTCAAAGCTCAGCAGCTGTGAAAAGTATGTCGTCTATTTCGAATAGACTAAACATTGGCGTCGCGGATGAAACGCATTATATTACACTCATATGGGAAAATTGTTGACTGTATAACTATTATAACTCCGACCCATCGTTCTCAACGTCGGAGATATGCCAGAAATCCGGTGTTTTCGATTATAAGTCAAATATATCACGCTGTTGACTTGTCTGACCTCTGTCGGTACGGTTGACATAGGTACGGCATGTTTAGGTATTCGAATGCTGGATGAGGTAAGCATCTGAGGTGAACACCTTTGAACAACAGTAAATTATTCTTGAATAGGAATATTTGTATGTGCTTCCGCTTTCTGGGCGTAGCCTACATACAACCACTTCCCTGTGGGCTTGACACATTTATGGTGTATGGAAAGCGATTAACTGGCCCCCACAGGCTGATGAGTAGCACATATATATGCGTTTATATATAAATAGGCATTGCAGTGTGGGGGTGTAGCTCTTTGTGTACAGTCAGCTTTCGTTTACGACGGTTCAATTTACCGCGATTCATACTAAAGTCGGTTTTGAAATGAGGCCAAGATCAGGAAAAATAGAATTAAAAACAAATTAAAAATACGAAACAAATTAAAAATTAAAATGTTTGAGTGACAGCCCAGCCATAAACCGTGAACACACTCAACTTCAACAGCTACAGTTGGGCTCCGCCCACTCGACCACTTCGACCCGTTCGTTTGCTTAATCATCCCTCGTGGTAGTTAATATGCATAGCATTTGACCATGTCCGGTAAAAGGAAATCTACTAGTGATTCCGACATAAAATATTCATGCCTTGCACTAAATGTGGAAGACAAAATAGATGTGATTCGTGGAAGGTAATGTGGGTAAGTAGGCTAAGTGTTTGTAGTGCTATAAATTTGTCTCCGTCGACTGTTACGACAAACAAGAATAATGCGGACAATAAGTGAGAAAAACTAGAGTAAGTACTACAACACTGAATTACTCAAGGAACAAATTAGGTGAGAAAATGAAGCGCTGTGTAACAATATGAGTGGAAGATATCAACCAGAAATCGTTTCTTTGACTCAAACAACAACTTCGGATAAGTTAATGTGTATTTTTGATTAACTGAAGGAGAAACAAGGTAGCAATGGAACATTTCTAGATAGTACAGGCTGGTTTGCACGTGATAAGGCCTGCACCGGGGTTTAAAGCTGCCAAGGGTTGATAAACATTCCAATTCGACGAAAGCGTTTCAGGAATTCTAAAAAGGCGTGGGTAACCGAGGAACTGTTTTGGGACTGGTATACCAACTATATCTGCAATTTTGTGTACAACTATGTAAAGAAAAGAATGTCCAACGTAATACCTTTCGCACACAAAACTCACGGTTAATATTTGTAAATGTATCTCTTAATACAACGTCACTTCTGCAGCCGATGGACCTGGATGTTTTAGCTACTATTCCAGGAATCCTTCACACAAGTGTCAATGACACGATTGTTAAGAATTACTAGCTCTCTATTAAATTCATAAATGCCATACAGTGTGCTGATGCTGACCAACTGTCCGAAGGAACTTTTACCTGAGTTAAGATGCCACTTCGACGGTTCTACTAAAGTAACGATAGTGGAGGGCGCTGCAGCCGTAGAAGAAAATTCGTAGAAAATGTTAGCTAGAGAATATGGATTAGAGACGGTCACAAACGATGGCATTAGGGATCTCATAATTAGTAGGGAGGAAGAAGAAAATGGCATTTCGATTGAAAAATTAGAAGATTGGGAAGAGCATCTTGATGCACCTAAAGAGAAGGAGAGAGGTGTAGAAGTACAAATTGAACCAAGTGGAAGCGTTAAGGTAATAATAACTGATAACATTAAACATTTTCCTGTAGATGATAATGTTCTAGTTAAAGCGTGTAACAGAATCGACAATGACTGGAAACGAAGTGTCTTTTATGGGGAGTTTAAATGAAGTATGAGCTCCTTTAATCTCAAATGCTTGAAGAAAAGAAACGCCCGAGAAACGATGCTCTTGATTGCTTCTTCAGCAAAGCAGCCAGATCTTCATGCTTCACTCTGTCTTCTTATCACCGAGATGGTTCACAGCTTCGCTCTTCTCTTCATTAGGACATGGCCTTCGGCCTGGCTCCTCATCAACTGATGAGTCTCAGTCTAGAGTGGCGCCATATAAAGTGCAGTCACCTTCGGATACAGACTTGTCGATTAGTACCCTGACAAAGATTACACTGTATTCTTGAAATTGTTACGTTAGTTTTTTGTAATTGTATGTTAAGTTAACAGGTTAATAATATTTTATATGAATTTTAGTCTTAAAAATATTTATTGATAAACATTATATTTGTGGATGTATGGAATAGAAAGCACATTCCAATAGAAAACACATTTCTAATATCCAACGGCAACCTCTTCCACAAAGTGGGGACTGCAACACTCAACGAATAATCAAGATATTATTTGGGCAGAGACACGGTTACCTACATTAGTATCTGACTGGATGACCTGAGTTTTGAGGATAAATGTCTAATGGACACGAGTTCTTGCAGGTATTCATGTGCCAAATCATTAACAGATTTATAAGTTGTTTATAAAATCGTCAGGTGGATACACTTTCTAACAGTTATCCAAAGTAGTTTCTGAAGAAATGAAGTGCTTTGATAATATTTTGGAGTATCCATTTATATATGAGCGGCACTATTTTGAATTCGATGATAGCGATTTGTGTTGTGCCCAGATGTGCCATATAACAAGAAGTAACAATAGACTACAAGCCAAATAACAAAGGCGTGGATTTCAGTAATAAATGCTTCTTGGGTCAAGGATTAATTTACACAATGTACATTCATACTATGGAGATTGGGAGTACGGCATACTAATGTGACATGTGTATACATATTGGAACCTTTGTATTTAAACATACAGAGAGAGAGAGAGAGAGAGAGAGAGAGAGAGAGAGAGAGAGAGAGAGAGAGAGAGAGAGAGAGAGAGAGAGAGAGAGAGAGAGAGAGAGAGAGAGAGAGAGAGAGAGAGAGAGAGAGAGAGAGAGAGAGAGAGAGAGAGAGAGAGAGAGAGAGAGAGAGAGAGAGAGAGAGAGAGAGAGAGAGAGAGAGAGATACTTTTTACTGATCCATCCACCATTTTGCAATGCTGGTATGTTTAGGCATTTGACATAAGTCAAAGAGATAAAATTAATATTTTGTTATCAAATAATCTTAGAAGTTTTTCAAACATCCGTTGCTGAATGTTAGCAATACAATGTTCTACATTCTTTAAGACGGGGAGAAGCGTAAATTACAGACAGACACAGTGATATATATATATATATATATATATATATATATATATATATATATATATATATATATATATATATATATATATCTTTATATCAAAACATACACATTACACTTAACGCCCTTTCGCTGCGCAATCATCCCGAATGGATTCCTATACTTTGTGAACACTAAAGGACGAAAAGATAAAATGTTGTTCAAAATAGGATAGAAAGAATTCAAATATATTTAACATAGATAAAATTGGTACAGCGATCAAGAAGAACATCTAATACTGTCTTATCTTGATGAGTTGACATCATAATATCAGTTTTAACCAAATCGTGACTATTTCAGTGCTATAACTACTTCTATTAAGGAATAAATATTCTGTTAAAAATAAAACAATTACCTTTCTATCGTTTTGGATTTAAAAAATACTAAATATGAAACATGCCTGTAATAGTGGAGAATATTAGCGTCCAGATATATATTTTAAATTTTTTATTTTACAAACGGCTTTCAGAGATCTTGGGAAACACCCAGGGATACTGATGTATTTAACTATTTTGGTAATTAGATTTATCAAAATATCGTGACACTCTTTCACAAACCATTGGATATTAGCAGCTAGAATGTATACATCATTGACATTTGGAACTCTTGTACCAATGTTTCACCCTGTGGTAAAGTGCTGGACGGGAACCCGTTATGTATATTTGATATATTTTGACAAGATTATTCATTAATCTAGTCATATATTTTCCTGAATTTATAGTGTAGTGGATGTGTGCAGCATTTAGAATGAATTATTTTATTCACCACTCTCAAAACAGCCCTTTGACTTCCCTCCCGTGCTTTGGTCTTTTTAATTTACTTTTTGGCATATATATATATATATATATATATATATATATATATATATATATATATATATACACCCATTCGTGCGCTTACCCAAATCGAGATCGATATAAGATCTATTTTAATTGCTGACCTAATATATTATCCACAGTTCAATATTTCATGCGATAAAATGAGTGAATTTACCGATTTCACGCAAGTAGTATTTTCATTTTGATCAATATTTCACATCTGGAGCCTTCAAGAAGAAACAAGGTCCAAGTATTTGAGGATAGTTCTATTTTGTCTCTGTTGTGCCGCTATTTTTATCTTATAGCCATGAAATCAATCTGATGGGTACAACGAATAATATACAAACGTTAAGCCCATAGTTAGTGATCCAAATTATAAAGATAAAATATATATAAATTATTCCATTGAGCTGCATTTGATTATTTATCATTTATATTTCAATGTTGTTTAATAATGGGGTTTCTATCGTCTGGTGGGCTGTGATAGTTTGTTGATCGTCATTACAAAATAACGTTAATATATCCTGGATAATTCATCGTATCTATCACGGAAGATAAACATGCCAACGTGTACATTTACCCCCTTGAAAACATCCTCGTCAATACCTTGAAAAACTGCGAAAGGCCTGACACAATTGAGCAAAAGGATGATGCTTAAATTTTGATTCATTGAGCCTCCACAAAGTGGACAAAATAATGCACACAAGGTAGAACTTTATATAATAGTTTCCTTCCTTCCAGATCATATCCCTACAATTCTGCTAAAATCGTGTCTTCACGCACTAATTCTTCCAATTACTAAGATAATAAATTTAATACTAAGCTCATGAGTGTTCCCTTTGCATTTTAAGCATCCCAATGTATTCCCTCTTGTTACGAAATCATCTTTACCACCCAATGACCTAAACAGTTTTAGATCTATTTTTAATCTAACATTCATATCTAAAGTACTAGAAAATGCCGTATCCTGTCGTTTCAACGTTCACATACATTGTAATCATCTGTCTAATGTTTTTCAGTCTGCTTACAAACAATTCACTCTACAGAAACCGATCTACTAAAAGTTCATAACGACATAGCACTAAATAAGGACACAGGAAAATTCACATGACTAACACTTTTAGATATATCTGCAGCCTTTGACATCATTGATTATTCTGTTCTTCTATATTGCCTTTCTGATTGGTGTGGCATATCAGGCACGGCACTTACCTGGATCCGCCCATTCTTAATAAGTATGTTTCAATAATAACAAAAAATTTGAATTTCTTTTCAAAGGCAGTGGCTTTATTTTGCGGTGTTCCCCAAGCCTCTCTTCTTGGACTGCTACTGTTCACTCTGTATCCAACACGACTAAGCTCTCTTATTTACAGCCATGGTTTTGTTGTTCGGGGAGAATCCCCAGGCTGTCGCTGAATCAGCACAGCCTTGACTTTACAGCCATAAATTAGATATCATTTATATGCAGATGACGCCCAAGTATGCATATCTTTATCTCAGGCAGACAATAATCTTTCACTTAGACAACTTGGTGACTGTTCAGAACTGCTTAGCTAGGGTTGACACACTGTCTCCTCGGTTTTGCGATTCTATCCCACTTCTGAAATCCTTCATGTCTATTTTCCAAGCTTTATTTAGCACCCAAGCCCAGAAAGCTCCGTTCATCTGGTTTTCACATGTTGTCTGTTCCCCGGGTTAAAATCCATTAGGGGCCTCTTACTTGTTCAGTTCCTGTCCCCACTCTTTGCAATTCACTACCTGAACATGTTAAGTCATCAAATAGCATAGTTTCTTTCCATTACCATTTGAAAGATCTTTTCAGACTCACTTATCCTTCCTAACTTTCCTTTCCATCTGATCATTGTAACCGAACTATGAGTTTTCCCAATCCCCGCCCAATTTGTGCAGTAGAAGTTTTGTAATTATTAATATTATTATTCTAGATGAAATGAGCCAGATTCCCAGTTGTGTATGTGCATCATAATGTATCAGTCTCTGCCCCTTCAGATTCAAACACAAACTGGCAAGTGTTTTCTTTTCTTTTTGCCCCGTTAAATCAGGAAACCGGTGGTGCGTCCAAATTATCCCCAATATAAGAGTGTACCTGGCTAATTAAATATTTCACTATCCGAATCAACCATATTCCCAAATGAACTCTTCTAGTATCGCCTGTTACAAAGAAAATAGGAGAATGATGGGAGATAATTTGATATTTTCGGGATTATTCGCTTCTGAAATAATATCAACTCATCCACAACAGGCCCATTTATGGGATAAAATATAAACAGCCCAAATTATACTGCAATTTGTAATATACATCTGTATCAGCCAAAGCCTTGATTTGTCATTTTTATTATGATTATTCACCTCTAGCGGTCAGTACTGGAACTACTGGCCAAAACCTACATTGATTTCTGATGATATCAATGATTCATACTGCTTATGATATATATATATATATATATATATATATATATATATATATATATATATATATATATAAATAAATATATATATATATATATATATATATATAACAGCCAATCATCAATTACTCATCAAGATTGTTAAGTGAAAGCGAGCACCTTCAGCAATACAGCTTTATCATATGCGTGTTCTTTGAGTTTGTATGCATGTGTCTGCTAGTGTGGGTGAATGTATTTTACAACACATATATAGGGGCTCAGAACATCAACATCTCTTAAACACCCTTTGAGACCACTTCATTTCTTTATCTTTGGACGTCGCTCAGCCCATTTAGCCTACTATGTGCACAAAAGTGGCCGTAAAACATCAATTATCTGAGTGAAATGTTAGGCCTTTTATAGACCCTCGGCGGGGTAACAAGCATTACAGTTTGCTGAACACGTCATACAATATACACCAACTCTGTATGGGAGCAGTGAGGTGATTTAGCTCAAAAAACAAACTAGCAATGCTGTACACTGAATTATTACTGGATTAGAACGTAATATCGTCTCAATCCTGAATAAATACTGTGATTTACTCAAACCTAATAGTTAATCCTCATACGTTTTCATTCATCACTAACTGAACGTTCATCCACGCCTAAGTTAGCGTCCCTAAGTATATGCAATTAGGTGTTGTGGGTTCTAAATTAAAGCGCCTATCCACTTGATCTAGTTGACCCATGGTCGAGAACAGCGAATTTCAGGCAGATCTCCGATACTGCGAATGACACGTCGGGATTATAATAGCTATACATTCAACAATTTTTCTATATCAGTGTAACCTAATTACTCATGATATGGGGAAAACTCTGTCCGCAGCTTAATACCCATGGAGATGCCTGCCAGAGTAACAAACGACTCCAAGAGTATACATCCATCAAGCAGCATTGTATGAATTAATAGGTCGTTTCGCCAAACCACATAAGAGGACAACGATATAGATTCTACATTATGCATAGCAAAGCTAATAGAATTATACATGTTGTAATAACCACATAACTTTCTTACATTGGTCTGATAAGGAATCTGGATCGAAATAGGAATGATGTCTCGCACGGGCAATGTGTGTTTTAGGATACCTATAGAAGGTCACAGGCACAGAACATCAACATATCTAAACATCATTTGATACCTCTATCTCCATAAATCTAAATCTAAATAAAACTACACATACATCAATCTAAATATAAAATGTTCTATACGTGTGTGGGGGGGGAGTTAAAAAGAGACTTAAGGCACTGGCACAGGTGTTATGCATTCATTCAAACAACAATTATAACTCTAAACTGATTAAAACAATATATTGAATTACTTGATCTTTCTATATCCTAGTATCTCAAATTATGGAAATACGTTAATTATTTTCGACTTGTCTGTGACGAATTAACATTTTTCATGTCTGTCTAAATCTAAATCATGATAATTGATGTAATTTATTAATTGATTTCGATATAAATCAATCGACAACGAAATTTACAGTTGACATAGAGAAACTTTTGACAGCTGAAGAAACAGCACAAATTCAGAAATTTGATATGCACGATTTCTGATATTACGCTTAAAATAAATATCGTAGAAGTTCGTATTAATAAGTATCAGAGAAGTTTTGGTTTATTGTTACGATAAAATAATGTTTCACTTAAAACGTATGCTATATAATTAATATAGTTTGGGTAATGGATCAGGGCGTTGTTATTCAATAAATATTTCTTATGTAACACACAGATGGCTGAGTCAATAAACGAACAAGTAAATGATCAAAACCGGTCTGGATCGAACAAGGATCAATTAGACCAAGGCTATAACGAGCTATTTGAGAGCTTCCCTCTAACGCCGTATCCAGAACCGCCAGCTCAAGATTGTCAGCAGTCCACAAGGTTTCATCAAGAGAATGTTCGTCCTCCACCTTATTCTGGATTAACATCGCAAAGTCCTGTTCAGCACCAAGCTGGGACACAGATTATTTACATACAAACTGTACTATAATGGAAAGTTTTCATTTTGTGGATTGTTTCTAGGTTTATTTCCTTCATTTATTCGTCACTTATTAAAACAATACCCTTTATTATTAATACTTTTTTGTATAAATTAATAATCGAGAAAACGATAACAAAGAATGTACTCTCTTGATGTTTAACTATTATCGTTTTAGATATACCTTACCGCGGCTTACTCCATTACTTCAGAGGAAGTGACACTGTTCTCAATACAAGTCCAAGGCAGCAAAATATAAAATAACTGTAATGGATACGGTTATGAAATATTTGACGATTTTCTATCCATGCATTTGCTTTTAATTCATTATATTATATGTTTTAATTGTATGCGTGTTTTGTAATTATTCTAGCCTTTATGTTATCAAGCAGAAAGTTAATTACTTAATTACATAACACTTGAGCTAAAAAATGTGTGTATCTTATACAGCACTCGTAATATAGGACCACATTCACAAAGTGTGTAAATTTTCTTTGTTTCACAATTATAGATTATAAAATGAAAGAACTTATTTGTCAAATAATAGTATATATTGTGTAAAAACATTTTACTTTGCCAACCACAGCTTAAATCAGATTAGTTGGCTAGCGTATTTATTAAATGTACACACACACACACTCTCTATCTATCTATCTATCTATCTATCTATCTATCTATCTATATATATATATATATATATATATATATATATATATATATATGTGTGTGTGGGGGGGGGGTATGTATGATTGACTCATAAACTCCGTTTGGTTTTGCCTCGTCAAACCTTTGCTTCATACGGGAGATGTCTTCGTCGACGATAATTTGGTTAGATTGTACATGCTCTCTCGATCCCATTGTAGAATCCATATAGAGACAACCTCGTATCAGCTGTGAGATCTCGAGCCAAGTAATAAACAAATCTGTATAGACGACAGTACGGAAGAGTGTCTTAGCTTCAAAAGCCATCATAAATACATGAAACGTATTCAAAATGTATGGTTGTGACGATTAGGGCCCTGTACCGGTTGGGTATGGGTTGCTTGAATATAAATATGGGTTTTATTTATTTTTTAAATCCACAATTATGCTGATCCGCCCCCCGTTATTCAGCCACCGCCAATGCTTACGAAAAACGAATACATACATTATCCTATAAGTACCCCCGCTATTACCGCCACATATTGATAGTGAAATGCTTCTGGTAATCTGTGAATTTATCCACAAACGGTTAGGATCGTTAGGTGGTGATCACGACGGTGTTGATAGTATGATCAACGATATATTAAATAAAGTGATAGTTGGGGTTAACAAATGATCAAACGCCACTTGTAATTAACCACCCACACGCTGACTGTCGAATATGCCCCACTCTAATGCCGCCCCACCATAAAACCAACTTTCAGCCAGGTCCAACATTTTGCATAAAAGTGAGATTAGACATCGTTTATCCGACAAATCCACCATCCGACACATTATTCCCTGTGACGGATTTAGCTCTATTTTAAATGACACTTTAATCCGACCAAATCATGTTCCGCGTTCCGACTTCGACAATTCATTTAGCCAACAGAATTTGATATTTCAATGTAAAATGACCTCGGTAATCCGACAACACAAAAATGTTGCCAAATATTTCCGCTGGTTCAGTCATGCAAGACACAATAACATGTTGTCAGTAATGGTTCATTAACCCTCCCACCCACGATAATTCGTATATCGTAACCAATTACAATCATCCTCGACCATACACACCGACACACGAAGCTTCCATTGCCTGTGACTTTCTAATAGCCAATAATAATCATTCATGACTAATTAAAAACACAAATGTGTGATCTTTCCAATCAGCAGATAATAAGTTAATCTGATGCACTTAGTGACACGAGTATTTCTTTATAGTGTCTGTAATTAACAAACATCAAAATGATCAATGGCTTCAATGCTATTCCGTGCAGGTATTGAATAATTGGTTTAAATACGGAGGTATATCTTTATGATTTAAAAATGTGTGTGACAGACTACCGATATGTCACGGACTGGATATTCCGATATTCTCGTTTATCCGACATATTATCATGTGACAAACCTTGTCGAATTAACGGATTCGACTGTACATGCTTCGAAAAAGATGGAAACATTTGATAATATATTACATTATATGGGTAAGCTAACACCACCAATATAGCATAACCGATATAATTAAAATTACTTAGTGAGCAGACAAGTTAGAAAGTGTTTCTGTGAGTACATCTTAATAAATAGTTCATGAAATATCAGTGAACGGATCTAGTCCACGTGACCATTATCATCTGGTTGATTGCAATATATTAATTTTAGGTTGATATCAAAATTATGACAACTATAACATATATGTGTGCGTGTGCGTGCGTGAGTGTGTGCTTTAGCTGTGTGTAATAAGGCTCAGGCAATCTCGAATGTGAATTCAAACTCTGGACGTTTCTTCAGGGGACTGAATCCAGAGTGTCGACTTTTCATGCTGAGGCATGTGTAATGTCCATCCTCACTTTTCTGGTGTCCCACGTGGTCTACTTCAACAATACGAAGAGAAACTTAAGGCTCTTAAAGGTCACACGGAAACCACACCAGCCCATGTCTCCGAGGAATGCATACACTTGGATAAAATATTCATGGAGAATCATTCCTTCAGTTAAACATTTATATGACGATGTAATCATCTGTAAGATAGTACTACACTAGATATGAAATTGGAAATGTAATCCTTATAATGGTCAATATCCTTGAATTATCGATTAATGTACTAACAAATTATAATATTAAGTCATCAACAAATGAACAAATAACACGAAGTATATAAAATGAGTCGCATTATAAGCATAGCCTTCTATGTCTGCAATAAAAGATTCAATTGAAAATGTAATATCATCCCACTTATCACATGACTTCAAAGTCATGTACGCTTGTGTGTCATCGGCATAACAATGATATTTAATATTTTATCGTTTAATAATTTCACCTTTCGGTTTAGTATGCATAAAGTAATTATTTGGTCCTAAAACGGATCCCTGAGTGTATACCAAAAAGAGGACCTAGATCTGGCGATGTTTCATTGGCCTCTGAAACACTCTGAGTTCTGTCGGCAAGGTACGACTTTACCTAAGTTAAAGCTTTTTCCTTGATTTCAAAGGAAAATTCTAAACCCTTTAGTAGAATTGGCTTATCGATTACTACGTCGAAAGCTAAGGATAAATCAAGCATAATTAATGCAGTCATAGATCCTTCATTAAGAGCCTCAGCAATGTCACTGTGCACTTTCAAGAGATCAGTTTCTGTTGAATGACCTCTACGATAAGCAGATTGGTAAATGTCATTAAGATCATTGTGCTCTAAGTGTTCTGCTATATACCTTCCTACTACCTTTTCAATTAGTTTAGAGATGAAAGGAAGGTTAGAAATAGGACGATAATCCTTCATCTCTTCCTTATCCAACCCAGATCTCTTAAGCAGCGGGCTTATGGTGGCTCTTTTCAGACACAACGCCATCACGTATTTATCCATTGACCATCGCCGGTAGTGTTTGGGCTATCCAAAATTATCAAAATTATAATATTCATTATCAACTAACGTGTACGTAAATGACAGAGATAATTAAATGAAACGAATAGACATGATTAAGCTTATATATCATTGTATTGGCAGATATTTAACTAGGTATATAGATACAGTGTTTTGTATGTATATATATATATATATATATATATATATATATATATATATATAATAGTGTTAATGCTGAATGAAAATAGCAATTATAATTCATATATACCATGTGGTGATTCCTTAATACGAATAGGCGTTGTATTTCTGTCCTTCACATTCGTGAGCTCAAGTGGCTAGACTGATAAAAAAGCCTCATCAGACCGAAGGAAACTGAAGACACCGCACTGAGAAAAGAAATATTTAAAATTGATCACAGTTTAACGTATATTTACCACAGTAATAGGGATACAGACGTAAGTACATGTAAATAATATTGTAAATTATTATCGAGGGCGAAGTGTCCATTTTGCGTGGGCGGCGTGTCCATTCGGGCGAACTTGTAAAGGGGGCAAGGTTTCCAGTAACCATTGTCTTATATTTAAGAGTAAACAGTGAGCATTAGTTTCACCATTATTTAACTAGTTCGGGATATTGTCAGTGTTCACCGTGCACCAATATTGTATCGAAATTGTTTTATCGTTATGTTTCGCATTGTCTAAGTGTAAATATATGTCCGCAGTTAATGCTATTTAGCTATGTGTGTTTCTAATATGAAAGGTGCTTTGGTGTTAACGTCAGATTAAGTTAAATCTTTTGTTTGTTTCTTTCCTTCCTAGTTTTCTGAACCGTGTTCGTTCTTCTCATACGTCTTGTTCGTTCTTATCGTTGTGATAGACGCTCTACGTGATATGTTTTTGGTGCCAAAGTTCAACAATCCCTGTATATAAGTTTATATAAAACTTATATACGGCCACTACAAATAGGATAGGCAATATTTACTTTCACTGAACGCCAGATTTAGGTCGAAACGTGATCCAGTTAAACAACTCGATACAGGATTTATAAGGTAAGTAATTAATAATGAACGGCTGACAGAATACCTGCCACTCCAAAGGTACAATGGAGATCACTTAACAAACATAGCACTAACCAAATGGCATTATTCTATAGCTTTCTGGATTATCCTAGATTTTGCACTGTTCCTGAAGCAGATAGCAGATTGCTGATTGGATTAAATAAAACAAAACTGTTACATAAATAGATAAACAAAGCTATCAAGCTATGCTATTGACTTTTTTGTGATTTGAATATACTTCATTCCAGATATGGTAAACTTCTGGACAATGTCAAGGCTGCTCGGGTTACTGCTTCTGGTCTCTACAATCGGTGTTAGCTATTTATTGTTCTTGATGTACAACGAAACTTACACCCATCTTCAGATTGAACCAACAAAGCCGGTTACATCCGTAAAACCGCTTTGTACCTTCGCGTTATTTCGAAGGTACAATGCCGAACATCATTACTTCCCTCGCGGCGGCAAATGGACAACGACGTCGGGCGTGTCCCATTACGATCCAGAACTATGTCGCTTCACCCACCCACGCATATCCCGATCGACTCTGGGCAAATGTTTGATGGAATCTAGAGTACATCATGTTTCGCTGAGTGGCGATTCCAGCGGCATACGGAACCAGCAGGCAATTTGGAGGAGTTTTGGAACGAACTGCAAGAACGTGGGGGCCATCTGTATCAGAAATGGGGTAGATCGAGGGGCGATAAACGAGATGAAATCGACTTTCGGCTTCTTAATGATCCACATGAGGAAGCGATGTCAGCTTAAGCCCGGAATTAAAAATCAAACCGTCTATTTTGAACAGATACTGCACATAGTAATGCCGTTAAATGCCACCGGGATTGACGCATTACGACCCGCCCAATGCTATCCTGATCTCTTTCTCATCTTTATGCCATTCTTTCACGTTAAGGTTGAGCCACTTAACACAATTAGAACGAGAATCAGGATGTTCATGCGCGCAATCAAACGTGTCGTACCTCAATCGGCAAAGATTTTCTATTTCAATACCTACAGTGAATTCGAGAGCGCCAGAAGAGGGAAAAGTCTGCCATTTCGTGGTCTTCGATACGACAATATGCTTGCAGCAGAAAAGATTTTAAAAATGAACGATATCCTTTACAGCGAGCTTGAGAAAGATTTACTCAATACGAGCAGTAAGACGTACGGCTTCATAGATCTCTTCAATGTTTCGTCAGATCGTGCCAGTTGGTCTACGGATGGGATACATATGATTGCTAAATGGCATGACACCATAATGTCCATGTTCTGGCAGACATATTGCAATAGCTTCTATTTGAATGAATTTTAAGACCCCAACGAAACATTGTTGCGCCACTTTGGCATACATTTACCAATTACTCATCCAGATGATGACAAAATGTACGTGTAAAGTGTTTATTTTAACACAACAAACTTTATACAAACGATGGCGGAAATGCGCAAGTGAGCGATAAACGAGCGAAACTTAATTAAACAACACAATTATTAAAATGATTACTGAACAACAAATTACACATGTCATAAAATGGCGTGACCTATCTGTCCGTCTCTATTGTGGTTTATTTATTTACTACCGATGACTATGACTACTGATCTGGTGGTGTTGAAAGATAGACTCGAGGAACTTATGCACTGTATCATACGATCTTGTACTATACTGGAGTACCATGGTGATGACGATTGGTGTTTGACGCCACGTTTGTGCACACGGTAGGTTAATAATAATAATGCATGTTTATATAGCTCCAGAACCAGGTATCCCTGTTCTGAGGCGCTGTACAGTATTATTATCCCTGATTCAGACCTGTATCCACCCAGCACACATCTCAACTTCCAAGGGAGTATACAACGGATGCTGCTATTATAGGCGCAAAGCATTATTCAAACACATAGCCATAACGTCCTGTCGCCTCATGACAACATTGCAGTTCCCGGAGATTCGGACCCGCGACCCTGCGGCTACGAGTCCTACGCTATCACGGCTCGAATGTTAAATGGACCGAGGGACCTCCGAAGGTAATGAAGCGAAGTCAAAAATGAAACAACCTTGAGATATGCCGACGCCGAGATTCGAACACGGGTGGTAGTGATCTGTGACCCAATACGCTACCGCTGGACCACGGAGGCGCCCTAGAGTACCATGGTGCAATATTCTATGCTAATAAGTAAGAAACTACAAGTACGAAAACTAATTACATAAATGCCTGTATTAAATATTTTCAGGTCACTAATAATCAAGTTATGCAATGTAATTACATCAACAAAGCGATGCGACATTCATTTTAATAATTCAAACACATAATTCAAACGCTTTGGACGATCACGTGATACATTATGATTACTAACAGTTGTATCAGAACACATCTGGATATTTTGATTTGTGTCGACTGCTTGTGGTGAAGATGACGGTCGCATTATGTCACGTGGGATGAAATCTATAATGGGGATGGCAGGCTCCACCGAGCCAACTGGTTCGGATATTTTATGTGGTATAATAGGTGGGTCAGGAGATGGCTGACTCACCGGAGTGTGCTCGTCATCCGATATATCTTGGGTAGTGTATGGTGGGTATTCATTGCATACACCAGATTGAACTTTGTAGCATTCAAATTGTATAACTCTATATGATATACTGCGCAATTGAGAACCAGGAAATTTGCGAATATTGCACCAGTTATCATCTACAGACAGGGTTGGCAAGTTAATGACACAATGTCAAAAACCATGGATTAATCCAGGGTTTATGACATCATGTCACAAATAGGTTTATGGTGGTTTATGAAATGATAACGTCATAAACTGTCAAAAGCATATTTTTAAATATAAATTTTGGCATAGCCAACAAATTTGTGACATTTGTTTTCCAAGATATACATGAAAAATAGTTTTTAGAATGGCTTAAATTATTGATATGTTATTAATATAATATTGTAATATTCAAAGTAAAATTATTATACAGTAAGTTAGGGCCTCATTATTAGATTATGGTAATCATACACTGGTATTGTTTGTAGTCGAAATCGATTGACCTGATTAGTCTGTTATTTGTTTCTAGAACTTAGGAGGTAGTACTAATTGAATAGAACTATTCATTAATTGTATGACAAGCAAGACACTGCCCTCTTGGGTTAATGTTGATGTATGTCTGTTGCTGACTATGCATGCAGTGAAAGTGGCTTCACTTAATGATCCTCCGTGTGTCAAGAGCTCAGGATATCTGCTAATCTGATTCAATCCATCTTATAGCTTTCACATTAAATAAATGTTACACGTGGTTAGTTTCGTGGGTGGTTTCAATACAGCGAAAGAGGATATAATGCATGGGAGAATAGACCTTGAATCATCTTCAGCATCCAGCGAGAGGATTTTTCAAGCTTTGCTAGTATCCACACTAAGAAACGGAATTGCCGTGGTAACGAATAAACAGCCAAGCTGGTATTTTGTCACAGAATCCTCTTATTTGGATTAAATAATGATTGACTTGTCAAATGGACTGATTCAATTGTACTCGTGTGAATGACGCGAGTCTGTTATGGTTACCGAATAAAATATACCTCCAAATTATTTCTCTTATTACTGAATTTGAAACATGTAAGAGAGACCAGCATGAAATATTATTTTATATTCATGTTTGTAATATATACATTTATTAATCCTGATATAATAATAATCCACAACTGGTTCTGAGCAAAATAGCGATCGCGAGCACGGCTTTTGTTACGATCAATATGCAGATGCACGAGAGATGCTTTAGTTCGTTCGCTATTAAGGTGAACTACTTAATCGTTGTTTGTGTTGATCCATGGTAAGTGTTTTGTTAGGCCATACAGTGATTGGTCCACTACCAACACGGGGATTTGGTTCAGGTTGAGTTGCTAAGTTGACTTTTTCACCAATTCCATTCCATGTCGAATTATTTCTGGAGTAGCTGCTTTCTCATGGGAAAGATGCAATAGAACTTCAATGCCTTTTTGGGGGGATTGTGATCCAAGTTATCCAGTGCTGCTACTGTGAAAATGTGCTGACGAAATATGTATGACAGACTATACCGGCGTTGTTCTTTGTTTGATCTACAATAACCTGTGCAAAGTTAACTTCAATGGTGAGAAATTTCTTATATAACACGCCCAGAACATATTTGTGTAATAGTTCAACAAATATTTTGCTT
The DNA here is from genome assembly GCA_025642065.1 of Paralvinella palmiformis. Lineage (NCBI taxonomy): Eukaryota > Metazoa > Annelida > Polychaeta > Terebellida > Alvinellidae > Paralvinella > Paralvinella palmiformis. The sequence continues at coordinate 56,278 of JAODUP010001121.1, read as the reverse complement.
CTTGTGTGCGAATGCAATTTCAGAGCCAGGAACACTGCAAGTGAAGGCTCTCAGTCCAAGTTCACAGAAAGATAAGTCATATTTAGCATGGTTACCTGACACACAGAGAGGATCTTCCTGAAATTCGAAAAATATCTTTACGGAGAATGGACGTAAGGTATGTGCTTCCTCATTTTGTGTTTGAGTTGCATGCAATATGATATTTCTGTCTTCGAACAAACGGTTGAAACTAGGTCTCCTCTGTCAAATTTGGAAAATGTTCGAGGGCTTTTTCCTTTAGGCGCATCCGGTTCATAGTCTTCTGGATTTTATGTTGTTGTAATCACTCCGTCATCATATCTCTCAGATCTTGCACGGCAAGCATTCTACGACATCCAGCAACTTCTTCTTTTATAAATTGGAGCAATTCATTTTCTCCTGTGGCTTCAAGATTTTCGCTAGCTGTGTCTTGTTTACAAATCACATCGTAATGGCATGTAAACCTAGTGTAGCAATTCCAATAATCCTTGGCCTCAATGGCGACTAACTCGCCTTCTGCAATGGGTGCCACAATACGCTCTTCCCTCTCTGCGACAGCCTTGTCATCTGTTGAGGGGAGATTAACCTTCTGGAAAGAATGGTTTGCTGCATTTGTTTCGTCGCCACAGAAGAGACACAGAATACGATTAACAGTTACACCAGTCCGCCAGGATATTATTCTTTCAGGAGGTAATCCTTCATAATGGCGTTTCTTTGCATGCTCAAGTGCTGATGCGCTGTAAAGCTGACGACATCATTTATGCCAGGAAGCACGATTCTTGTGCATGGATTCCTCATCTGGAGGTTCTACGTCGGGGTAGGAAGCAGCACCAATTGCTCTGAACTGACTTACAAAGCTAATGATTTCTGTGTAGGCTCCCTCTCCATGGCTCATGACTGGATTCCCAAGAAGACAAACAAGCTCTTCCTAGGTTTGTTTTTGGCATAGAATGCATAACTGTCATCTTGCCTCCTAGCCATCTTAGAAACGACCTGAAAAGACAGAATCTTTTTTTAAATAACTGCCTTCTTGGTGCACAAAAATGTTGGTTTTATGAAGGTTATTTTTATATTTATTTGCACTGCAATGGCAACTCCCATTTCAGCTTCTCAGCCATCCATGATATCTGAAAGCTGGAAAGAAGACGTGGTCAAATAATGGTGGGTTTTCTTCGGTTTGCTTTAAAAAAAAGACAAACCACGTCACGGCCCTGATAAAAAGACAAAAAAAGTCATTGCGTCATTATATTTAGTATTATTACTTCATTGGCGTGAAATAGCATATACGATATGCTCCAATCATGCCTAGTTTATTTTTATTCAATTACCCATACATGAACCGGAGATATAGACACCAGAACCACCATTCTAAGTTCAATTGGACAGAAGTATGAGACATAATGCAATAAAAACGGAATTGGCAGCCACCTTTGATTTTTGGCATACCAGAATATTCGAAGCATCGATGTTTCAATTTCAGTTGTTTCCACACACAATATTAGCTTTAGTATAGCAATAAAGGTTACATTACATAGACATTGCAGGAAAATATTAGTCCTTTTTCCAAAAATTAGTAATTCACGATTTTTGATGGCCGCCATTTTGAAAAATGGGCAAAAAAGGTTTTGTTATCTGAATGCTTGACACTCAAACCAAAATTGTTCCATAGACCATTACCTTCAAATTAGTACTGAAAAAGCGAAACTTTTGCATCAATTTGAAATGACTGGGTATCCGGGCACCCCACTAAAGCTTTATTGTGTACTTAAGAGGCGTGAGGCCCATAGTACAAAGCAATAGGTGCATAAACATACAAGATCCAAATTACAACTTGCTGAGCATGTTGTGAACATCTAGAGCGTGAGAAACATATTTTTTAGCTAAATTGATATTTACATATTTGTTATTGCATGACATTACATAACAAAATGTATTTAAATGGTTATAACGAAGGATGCCCTGCAGGAAAGTGGATCTCAGGTGTTGGTACAGAGAACAGATAGAAATAAAATAATATTCATCCTCTATTACACGAATGCCATTATTTACGCAAAGCATGCATATTCTTTCTCTTCTTGGCAATGTACCTCTAAATCTCTCAATAAATAACTTGTGATTTGTAAAACAATTTTATATGTTATAATGCTCTAGTTCTAGTGAAGATTTGAATTGGCAATATGTCGATAATTTTGACATTAATTTAATTTCAGCAAGCCAATTTTGCGCGACGCCATTTCGTGCCGTACCTTTAAGATCTCTAAAAAGTTATTTTTTGTCACCGACAGTTCGGTTGATCCAAACATGTCCAAAGCCATACCTAGGCAATATGTCTTTAACATTTGACGTCCATGTAACCCTGCCTGTTTCGCTAAGCCACCTGACTAAATTATAGCATGACTGTGTTATATACATTATGACCGGTTACTAAATCAATACAATATTTCACACATCTAGAACTATAATTAATTGACAATGGGAGTTTCCCACATTCTTCAAGCGCCATAGCTGAAGGTATATGAGATGAAATACATAAAATATATTTACAAACTTTCTGCGAATCTTTCCAATATCCTCAAATCTTGCAGCATTTCACTCATTACGTTTAATTGACGTTGCAATTGGCCTATCGTGCCATTTACCATACCAACATCATCAGCATGAAGTAACAAATGTACAGTCGACATTGATTCATTTATAAATAGACCGCGACAGGCGTCATTACACACATGTACAAGCTCATTCAGATATAAAATGAACAGAAAAGGAGTCAGCATACAACTTTGACGGGTACCAGTTATACATTTAAATAATGCGGTTAGACCATTGGGAGTTTTGGTTCGAGGTTTTAATTTATTATACATTGATCGAAGCACATTTAAAATCCTGCCGTGAATACTTTCATTGATAAGTCTGTACCATAAGTGTAACGTGTGGGATAGAATCAAAGCATTTACTGATAACGTAATATCAGCATTCAATTCGTGTAGAATGTTATTTTCACAATTTATGCAAAAGGAATCTTGATTTGTAATGACACCACATATTTGCGATTTGAAATGTTCATCAACCTCCTGATCATTATTTAATAAATTGTCAAAAAGAATATGTATACAGTGTACTATCATAAATATTCTTAGATACATCCGAGGTTCTTCTACAGCTTCTGATGACATTCCATAAAGCGTTAGTACAATGTACATTGGTACGGATATTGGCATACACTTTGTTTTTGAAGTTTATTTCCTTTCGTCTGCAAATGGATTTAAAGATTCGCTTGGTGTTTAATTAGGATTGTAAATAAGGATTTATTCTATTTGGCCTGAACCGATTTAAAACGGTGGACTTGGTTGATTTTAGATTTTCGCAAACATTGTCCCACCATTTGGCATTTCTGGCTTTGGCCTTTTGTATGATAACGCTTGTTTGCCGCTTTTCCATGGTGTTGGCGGTTGAGCTTTGTAGAACATCAACAAGAATGCGCACTGCACTGAAGTGTGCTCAACTTAGTCAAGAGAAATAAAATCATCAGTATTGCTAGTTCTGCTGTTAAATCACCTGTTAGAAATATATCATGTTCTGGGTCTACAATGTCACACAGTAATCCAGCAAGTTCAACTATACCACCCTTTTCATCTCGTTGAATATAAAAAGTTGAGCCATCACAAGATATGTATAAATATCCTAAAATAATTGGCTTTTTCAGACTGAAGAATTCTTTACAAAGTTTTCAGGAAAAAAGTAATAACACTTTTGTATCAATGACACTCCTGTGTTAATAATTGATTTCACAAATACAACAACTCCACCTGGGCAACTGTCTCTGGCGTATCGGCGTCAGCCATATACAATTTACTGCGTATATTCTAGAAATAAGTCACATAAAGGGTGATGTAAATATCTGTCTATATCCAGGTTTCTACTAAGCATATTATATCATATGACTGTGGTATCTGTGCAAGGTTATGCACAACTTTAAGGCAAAATATACAGATTAATAACATCCATTTGTAATAAAGCACCAATATTGTTTGGGAATCAACAAAATGCTCCTTTTTTCTTGCAGAGGCGCATTTAATCTGAGCATTTGTAAATTGGTCACGCCGAGTTCCCCGTCTCTCTAGCAGACAGGCCCCTACTGCGAATATGAATGTTCAATAGAGAGATTGCAATATAAAGCTGGAGAGGTTACAGAGGGCCTCTGATTGGTTTCAAATGTAGAGGTTCATGTTCAACTTTCTGTACAGCTCTTTCTGCAACTGGATGTTTGTTGATATATTTCACAGGACCGATTTTAATGGCTAGTTTCTGTTGGTGTAAAACGTCGTCATTGACAAGTGCTCAAAACACAGGAACAGGACCAGTCATTATAACAGCGACTGGACCACCCAATGGTCGCAGCGGTACACATAAATTGACGAAGGCTGCTCTCAGAGAGTCTTGACGTTCACTAGCTGTGCGGCCTTTGATTTGAATGATTTGATACATTTTCGGACTACCATTATTCATTGGCGCTCGCGTTTGATTACACAGGCTGCATAAAATGCACCAATAGCATCGGAAGGATCTTTTGTATCCTGGGGAGCAACTGTATGTGATATAGCCTTTAGTGCCGGACATTAGTGACATGAAAGAAAGACCTGATCTATTGATTTGTCCATATCCAGGGCATAGAAGAAGTGTTGGGGTACTAATTCTAATTGGTTGGCTGAATGATGATTCAGTTTAATATGTCATGACTAGTCCTTCTAGTATAGACCGTGACGTGGTATTAGTTTCTTGCATCGGTGCTTATCCAAATTGTGCTAAGGGATCACCTTGTCGGACTACTAGCAGGCCATATTTGGCAATGCTAACATGAAGATAACGTTTAATATCTTTGATATTGGTTAGTTTGCGAGAGGGACGTGTACTCTGTGAGAGCTGAGCGTGTCTGCGACGAAGATCTTGCCACTCATACTAGTGAAGGTAGGGATGTGATCTGTGATACTGCCGAGAGAATTTAGTTTGTGGATATGTGGCGTACCAATGAGTCTTCAGTGTGTCTGATAAAGGTGCAGATTTGGCAATTGCTGTTATCACACTCAGTGGCATTACGACTAGCAAAATCAGATGGAACGTTGGCGATCCCCGATAGATGTTGACTACTAGCTTGGCAACGGCTGACTGTGGCAAGACAGGTCGAAACGCGAGGACTAGCTGAGAACTGTCATCGACAAAGTTCTTCAAATGTCTGGACGCATGGCTTACTATCGGTTAGGATACATGTCTTATGCTCAGATTGGATACTATATGGACTAAAGTGTTTTGTGGCGTGCTAATCCAAATTGTGCTAAGGGATCACCTTGTCAGACTACTAGCAGGCTATGTTTGGCAATGCTAACATGAAGATAACGTTTAATATCTTTGATATTGGTTAGTTTGCGAGAGGGACGTGTACTCTGTGAGAGCTGAGCGTGTCTGCGACGAAGATCTTGGCACTCAGACTAGTGAAGGTAGGGATGTGATCTGTGATACTGCCGAGAGAATATATTTTGTGGATATGTGGCGCACCAATGGTCTTGGGAGTGTAATAATCTTGTTTATTGAGAGTGATTTCTGGGTAATGGTAAAACCTGAACATAAATCATCTGTCCAAGACCATTTATCAGAAGATATCGCATTGGTATGACACGAGCAAGTACTTCTTAGATATCGATGAATGATCCAAGTCCACGAACGGGTGGGACGGACACATAAGGATAATGTGGTTGTTCGATCTGGGCTAGCATGTTTCTGATCTGCAGACCATATGCATCCCAGTATAGCGGTAATTCTAGGAGAGATTATAGTTTTAGAGGGATATGTTAAATGCATTGAACACCTTTATTCAGTTAGAGTACACAGTGTAAATCATCAGCCAGCTTGGCTACCACACCATCCTGCAAAATGTCACCAAAGACACGACTCATTAGTTCTTCCAGAGCAGTTTCAGATACTGGCACCCCAATAGCTGTACACACGAACCCCACGAAACTCCACAATATTTCATTGACTCCTTTGACAGCGGAAGTTGGTCAAATCCGCTTGTTAGATCAGTGACGATCATATATCGCCAGTGCGCTATACTACGTAATGCAAGAGTCTACATCAGACATTAATGCTGGCCGAGGCTTACTATAGCAGCCTACATCTGTCACGAGTAGATATTCGCCAGTAGTCTTCTTGATAATAAATGATAGGTTCAGGTATTCAGCAACAACTCCTAGAGTCTTATGGAATTGGAAGACTTCTACTGATTCGGCTACAATTCATTTTGTACCGAGAATACTGTGGAATGCGTCCTTTGCGTTGTGAGGGCTGGGCAGTACCCATGTTGACAACTGCTGCATAAGGTCCACACTTGCAATTATATCCACTTAGTTTTTGTCAAAAACTGTGTCATATTCCATTAATACAAACCGGAACTGAGCTTCGGGGTAGAGCAAAGGACACCTTCTGGATCAATATGTAGAGTAACTGGGTGGTACGTATTCTGTGGCGTTGTAGTTTTGGGTTGTGTGCTTACGTTGACAGTGCTTGTTGATGGAACAAAGACAGGACGAACATGATAAAATTATTCACCCTTGCGTAGTACCTTTGGTTCCTGCGACAGGTTGGGGATACGCACCTTTCCTCCGACATTACCAATGATATCAGTTGTTGGCCATAGTTGTGAAATGTTATATGTACGAACAATGTGTAAATCCATACTTGGTTCTAAGGACAGCATGTCTTCTTGGAGAAGTTCTATTTACACATACTCAGCTAGCCAGATGGTAGTCAGATGGTAGTCAGATGGTTGTCAGTCCTGCGTATGATTCGGATGTGTTCAGAACAATTTATTGCCAAACGTGTAGACCGTATTATCAAAGAGTATCATCTGATATTTTGCAGGACATAGGGTTATGTCATTGAGACTCAAGAAGGGAAAACCTCCTAAAATGTTGCCATGCAACTCACCAACGACAAGGCCTTCAAATGATTTGTCATCACGAGTCAGTGTGAGCCGTGTTTCACCCATGACGTCTAATGTGGAACGTCCGTCTGTTGTAGGCTCTCTGCGAACTATGTTGATCATTGCACCAATGTATTTGGCAAAAAGGCTTTAATCATGTTAATTTCAGCACCAGAATCTAAAATTATTTGAACAACATTGCAAAAATAGTCCATGGTTGAAGATTGTCTCACCTGAACCCTACGATTACTTAAAGCTTCTTGGGTGGTACTTGCTGAGTAATCTTGAGACTCTGAGTATACATGACTAACTATTGGGTGCATACCCTAGCTCTCTTCAGTTAGATCACCATCACTAAGTCATCTCAAGTAACTTGTCAAGCTCTAGCAATGAATTGTTTGTCATGCTCTGGCAAACATTTACACTTACTCAAAAAACGTTCATCAGCTATACCCGCTTAGTGGCAGAATGTTTATTTACTTCTAACTTCATATAGGCGAAGTCAACAAAGTGTGCTCCTGTGGCTTAAAAACCAAAATGGCTCCTGATAGCTTGCCACACTGTTCCAAGTGTTCTCGAGTTATTGACAATGGCATTTCTACTAATGATAGAACAGTAATTTACCATTCCCCCTAATAATCCCTCACAAAACACCATAACCCACGCCGTAGGTAGCTCGCATCGCTTGCAAATGTATTTCTACTATTCTTTGACTTCGCTTCATTACCTTTGGAGGCCGCTCGGCCCATTTAATATACCATGCGCACACATTTGCCCATTTCCAGAGTAACCCAGCTAAGAAGAATTATAATGTTTTATGACAGTCAGCAGCTATGGACTTACACTCGGATAATGAATCGGTCACAGATAATGATAGTTTTGGAGAACAAGAGAAGGCATACTGTCAACAAGCTGCAAGGGTTGGTATATTTAAATGTAGTTATATTATGGTTTTAATCAATTATCTAGACAGCTTATTTCTTACCTATACCAACCTTCGTGATAACGTTTATTAAATTTCTTAACGGATGCAGCATGGCAACATCAAAACCGTACAGCTGTGTACATTCCTACTGTCTGCAGATACAATTGTTACTGGTATTTATTTATTTTCGTTGCAGCTGTTGTCTGAAAGCAATATATAGTGAGCGCCACACAAACCCTCCTAGCCAACAGTGACATTGGTCAATTAGAGGCGCAGGACTGTCATGATATTAGACAGAGCTCATTAGATGCATTTCAATAGTGTGATATCGTACAGATACATTTTAAATCAACACAGATAGAATGTGGCGTGTCTAAATGTAAATGGATCCGACTTCCGATATTCCTGTGCTCACTGTTTATTCAGGATACGTGGATGAGCTGATTTGCTGATTGATGCATGCCTATGTTGAAAACCAAACTAAATTGCAAGATTCCGTCAAACAATGGCATACTGTAGTGCAATATTCAATCGCCAGTGAGATCAAGGTCAGACCTTCCAGTGAATAAGTATGTCACTCGTTTTGCTCGGTAGGTGGCTATGGTGGCGTATAATGTACGACAATATAATATACCTGTACATTTTCATAATGGTTTTGGTGATTAATGAATTTCTCACTGTTGACTGCTTGGATATCTGCAGTATAGGATGTGCAATTTGATTATTGCTGTGTAAATACACGTTTTTCTGTAAATAATACAATAACATGATTCAACGTCATGGTGATTGGTGATCAGTATGGCTTGTGTACAAATGTAATGACGAAAATCACTTTCTTAGTATTTTCTAATACGCTAATATATGCGATACTTATTCATTTTCTGTCTCGTGCTACATTCTCCTTGGTTAATAGTATTAGGGCCATCTTGTATTGAACTATGGTTTGTGCAAGCACACTCCTACCTTTCTGCCTGATTGGAGATATCACATATAATATGGAAATTGTTGTTATTTTGCCTCTGGCCTAGAATTTAGGGCCTTGATCGATACCGACTACTATTTGACGACCAAATGGTATTATTGCTGCTAACTATTATGATGTTGACAGTTAGTGATCTTGTATTTAGCTGTGGAAACTTTAGTTTTGATGAAAATTACTCTTTGATATAGATAAATAATGCTATATTGAATGGTAATGTTAGTAAATAGCAAGAGTACAATATTGTTTTGCTAATAGCCAATTCTTTTATTTGCTAACAACATTTTGATATATTACAGTTATTAAAAATTCAGAACTAGATGGATTGTTCGCCAAGTGGCTGCGTATGTATCACCCAGTGGCCTTAAGTTGTCCATTTTATTATGAAACAATTTAAAAGAATCTATTCATGGTTGTGGAAGAGCAAGCACAATGGAAATATGGATTGTGGTCTCATTATAAACTATATTGTACATGCACAAATTTATGTTTTATCTGTGTAAATAAATCTTGAGAAAATCAATTCCACACATCTACAATAAATCCTTCAGAGAATATGCAATTCCACAAAGACACATAAAATGGCGTAAAGATATTTTGGTTAAGTTCTTTGTGTATTGAAACAATTTACAGCAACATAGTGTTCAAACTTTGTAAATAAACAAAAATATTACAATTATAAATTGGGCTATTTGAAACTCACAATGGAATCGGTATGGAATGTCTCGCTGATTTTTCGATACACACAGGAAGGCAATGGTTCTCGATTTTCACGTCCTAAGTAATCCCAACAACACATAACAACATGTCTATGAGCAGGGTAAAGACACTTCATGGAAATAAATGGGAGAATTGTGAAACATCACAGAATGTTATTTCTTACAAGTTAAACCAATCTCAGTAATTACACAGATGATCGAAAATAATCCTGTGCAGATACTACCTACCTTTGTTATATCATATCTATGTCGGAGTTACAGTTGCAAGGGTGAAAGTCTCACCCCGAGCATGAGCCTTATCCCCCGTACAATACCTAATACGTATATCTTTATAGTTTATCGATCAGATCAGAGCCCTCAAACACACAGTTCGAGGTCCACCCTTGCTATTATTTAAGTTCCACAAAACTATATTTATTTGAAGAAACAGCAACTCACATGAACAGGGGCTTCTCAATCCGTCCATAAACTTGTCGGAACCCACAATGTGTTACTTGAGGCGACCAGACATCCAAGAATGCACTGTAAAATCCTGGATGCTGGGTAAAGCACTTGAACGGTTCATAGTCCGTGACTTTGGCCCATATCTCCGATATTTCAGTACACCACCTGCTCTCCCTTTCGTGTACCTGCACAATGCAGTTGCCACATTTACACCCGAATTGCCAATACATAAATATTATGTTTATACTTGGGACATACAACTTGTATTGTCAAAGTTCGTGACAGTTTATTGCATTCCTCTAATACCCTCATGCTCACACCAAATGGGCCTCTCCGTTGTCTAATTGGTAGCGCGTTGGACCACAGATCACTACCAACTGAGTTCGAAACTAACTCGGCGTGGGCATATCTGAAGGGGGATTTCATCTCTGACTCCATTAAATTTGGAGGTCGCTCGGCCCATTTAGCCTACCATATGGACAAAAAAGGCCGTAAAATATCGATCAATCATCTCACACCAATTGAATTAAAGATTTATATATATATATATATATATATATATATATATATATATATATATATATATATATATATATATATATATATATATTCCGTATTCGTAAATAAACTAAATCGCCTAGTGCTGCCAATACATTAACAAAAGTTCCCCGGAAACATAAATTAAATATATAATAAGAAGTTAATTATCATGATAATGATACTACAGCAACGTAATCCATATTTACTAAACATAAAACACTGACAATGGTTGCGAAGGAAACACACGTACCAATCTCAATATTTCACCTTCTCAGTTTGTCTTCTCCTGTCTATTTATTCACAGACAACCGGCTGCTCGCCATTGAGGATGGTTTGACTAGCTATGTTAGCTCAAACATGTGTTGGAAGGGCATAGATGTTCGCGAAATATCCTCATCCAACACATAACTATTTCTACCAAATCTACTGCTGGAATTTCCGTATCTGAATTGCTTACGATTGAATTCTGAAATGCTAGAAAAATATTATATATAAGAAAATTACGTCATTTTTGGATTGCCAAAAACTCCTATAGATGGATTCCGTACTAAGTATTCTACAATTCATCCCGTCTTGCACCTGCTTAGGCAATTTGCTAAAAACAACTGAATATTAACGGAACACCATTAACTCAAATAGGATCAAATTTTCGTGAAGAATCTACTAAATTTCTTGGCCTTCATCTAGATGGCGTAGTTTCCTGGAAGTCCCACCTAGCTCAAATCAATAATAAGATTGTTTGTGTCATCTTCATGATTAAGAAAACCAAAAATGTCCTACCAGTGAACAGTCTAAAAACTTAATATTATGCACTAATTCACCCTCACCTCTCATACGGAATCTTAGCGTGTGTGAGTGCTAAATCCTCTACCATTAATAGAACCGAACTTCTACAGAAACGTGCCATAAGAACTATAAACAGAGCAAATTATAACAGCCACACTGAACCACTATTTAAATAAAACTGGTACGAATCCCAAGTAGCACTTTTTATACATGACTGTGTTTCTAATGTATTATCTATATCCTTTGATAAAGCTTACAAGTTTAATTATGAAATCCAGGAGATCAGCAGACCAGACGATCTAATCAAATGTACAATGAGCGATGTAATTCCACCTTTGCAAGAAAGTTGCAACTCTATAGCTTCCCTCTTATATTGAATAGTTGGTGTAATATTAATTTAAATGTTTCTTCGCGAAGCCATTTCAAGAAACAATTGAACCATTTCATATTATCATCATATTCAAATTCAGTGACATGCTCTAACAAAAGATGCAGAGGTTGTTTTGAAAATTGGGTTGCTTTCCATAAGTATATAAGAGATCTTTATTAAAACTGATATATGGCGCGAATGCCCATTGACCATCATTATCGAAAACAAAAAATCAAAGACCCAAGACCTACAAGGGGCATTCACTGAGGCTCCGGACAGGATCTCTTCCCTGAACGGACACCAGGCACAAATAAACATCTACACGGATGCCAGTGTCCGCCAGGATGGAAAATCTGCCTGGGCCTGTTTTGTGGAGGGAGCACGCCGAAATCCCTGTGGAAGACTCCCCGACCACTCACCAATCACTCTCGCAGAACCTAACGCCATACACGCCACCCTCGCACGGCGGGAGGCACAGGACAGACAAGAAGACACAATCGTACACTCAGACTCCATGGCAACCATCAAAATCCTCGCACAAACAAAGACACGAACATATCCAGAAATTACAACTAAAATTATTGACTCCGTCTTCGCCTTAAGCCAGCGTGGCAGCCACTCTGCATTGGGTTCTAGCCACACAAATATCGAGGTTAACAAATGGGCCGACGCTCTGGCTAACGAAGCCACTAACCTAACCAACATCCTACACGCAGAACAGACACCAGGTGCCTACAAACACATGAAAACAGAATTCCTACACAAACAAATAACGCCAAATTAAGTACCTGGTACAATAAAATCACTGTTCGCGGCATTCACATCATAAACAACAGAATAGCAGGCACACACACATATTTTGTAGAGGTTCGGCACCGGTACGTCTGGGACCGGAACTTTACAAATTCATTTTCAGATACAGAAGCTCTACGGAGAAGGACTCCACCATAGAGGCTGTTCCAAACAAGCGACAGTCTGGGGATACTCCGAAAACTATAAGCAAGCTAGCAACTGATATACAATTTAACAGTGTACTGTATTTGTTTTCCGCAACATTACCTGACCCGGCCAAACAGTAATTGTCCCATCACCCTATCGCTCTTCCTTTGATGTGCCCCGGACTATTTCATTCAGCCTCTTTAACCGTTATTTGTACATGTATATAAGTAAACTGTACATATCATGTGTTGGGGTCGGTGGGGAAACAGCTCCGGTTACACTGGCTCTTCAACCTCCACCGACAATATAATTTTGTATCATTGTATTAGATTTATTGTATTCGTGCACATCTAAATGGAAATTGAAAATATACTTCAGTTCAGTTCAGTTCATGAGAGGCAGCCATGACCAAATGTAAACAACGGACTGTGACGTCACACCGAATCGGCTCCTTTCACCAAGACTTCGGAAATTTCCGGTGACAATCGCCATATCTGGATTTAGGCTTATAATAAATCGCCCGGAATTCCCAACTATAAATGAAAATGACAGGATAGCATCAGGATTTGGCTCAAAATAAGGAAATACCCGATATGTTGCTATTAAACAACCCTATTTGTGTTTACCTGCCCTGTAATTGGAGGTACGTTCTGCATCCATTGGTATTGATCTCTTGTTCCACGCCTGGTATGCCATTACCCCATAATCACATTGTAATTAGTATATGTTATGGGCTGTTTCTGGAAGACGACCATTATATATGGTCAAGCAATACTCTGCAACATATACTATATACAGGTACTATATTTATATATGCATGATTGGGATATAGATATATGTTACAAAGTAAATATTTGTCTGTGTAGCACAAATGATCACACAACTTATGGACATGTTGTACGAGTCATAATGCACCACTTTTATTTTTTTAAATATCATAATGTGTAATTTCCTAATTCTTCAAATATACATAATTTTCTTAGGTTTCTAATCATATTTCTAATCTTCTCAGGTATTGAAAGATGTCGTTCCCATGGAACCATTGTTAGAAGGCCTTATTGCAGACTGAGAAAGGTACAAATTATTCAATTTATAAAGGTAGTGATAACTCATTTATTACAAATAAAGTGATTATTTGGTGGTCAATACATTTTTTGAATAATTTTAATAACACTGACCAGTAGCAAAGCTATCCATTATGTTTGTAAGCTATACAAAAAAACAAGGTTTTATGGGTAGAAATGATGTACTAACTTTGTGTTTACCCGGATCACTTTAAACAGGCCAACATTTGGCTAATTAATAATTACACAGCAGAATATGTATGCATGCACAGTATTGGCACACAAAGAGTGGTGACATTACATACATAACTGAGGAAAACCATACCAAAGCATACACATCTTGGTGACATCAATACACAACTCTGTCCAGGAAACTGGCCGTGAGAAAACAGACAGAACCAAATATTTATGAGGATCGCAATTGCTATTTGGGACCCTACTTTCAGCATACACACAATTAAAATATCCACATATTGTAATATCTTTAGCAGTTATTAAAATTATCGTTCTAATAAACTTAATTTATATAATGGTTAGAATAAATCATAAGTACTGTGACGAATAATGCCACTAATGGATGATTTACTGAGCAGCAAATGTTAAACTGCATTTAAATGTAACTTGAGTTACAGTCTGCTAGGGAAGGGGGGAGGTCCGGCAAGTACCGGTACAAGGCTGCCACATTAACACGGCATATTTGTTTACACTCTGGGAAACAATTGCTTATTCACAGCATTGCAAAGTCAGTGAGAATGCAACTTACACAATTTGCGATCCGTCTATTGTTCAGAATAGCGGTCATTCTGGACCGTCGTTTCAAACATCTGTGACGGTGCGCACCAGATACTGAGCCAAATAATTAAACAATTGTTCCGATGAAACTACGCCATCACATGACGCTTCTCTTCGGCTCGCTGGTCTAGCACCATAACCTCCGCAAGAGTTTGCAAGAGTTGTGTCTACGTCACGTTAGCACACTGTGAACATGTAGTTTTCTGATTGCAAGTCGAAAGAGTACCTGACCTCTTCCTGCATTCATGACGATAGAAATTTAATAAAATACTGGAAAATGCCCCACCAAGACTTAAGCAGAATCGGCAAAATTATCACAACACTACCATGGAGTTCCAGCAACCTATACAACAGAAGAGTGGATTTTCAACATCTCGGGTCATGCAAATTTCATCCAGACTGATATTGACTTACAGACAAAACAGTTGAAGGTCTGATGAATATTAAAATGAATGCACCCTTTAGCTTATAAATGTGTGTGTTAATGACCATGATATACTGATTTAAAACTTGTTTATATTTTAATGCCACACTGTTCAAATTGTATATTCGGAGAAACAGTGGAATTTTTATTTGAAAACTATGCTTTATTGTTTGGTCATTGTTTAGGAATACTTACAAAATATTTAGTTTATAAAAAAAATAGATTATATCAGTGGGAACGAAAAATAAATAAAAATCAGAGGTCGGTCAGATTTAAAAATACAAGTGAAACCTTACCGGTTCTGTAATATTTGATAGATTTGGAATGAAGCTATTTATAAATGGCACACGGTGTTATTCTTTCACTTCAATATTGAAATTCAAATTGGCTTTACTTACAAATTTATCTATTTAGATTTTCCATAAAATTAGTGTATTAGCAAACCAATCTGGGTCTTGTTTTGCTTTACACAGCTTTTATATTTTTTTCCTTTCATCACGAATAGCCAGGGGAAAATACAAGGAAACAGAGAGAGCGTCGTCTGTATAAGTACTTGTTGCCACCGTTTCAACCAATTTATATGAGGGCAATGCTTGGTTAAAGATACGCCACACATTTTCAGTTCACACAAGTAAAGAAAAACATATTGCTTCCCGATAGCAGGATTCAACTACAGTTGACGGTTTTATAGAAATATTGAAAAAACACTGGTTTATACCGTACGATTTACAATTTTTGTTTATCACAGACCACTGATTCTTGAGATCTCTGTTGTAAATCCGAGTGAAAATAGACCCAGTGTCAATTATTTGAATAACTCTGGGATGCGGAGTATATGCGTGTGTTTGCGTGCGCGTGTACTCGTGAGTGTGTGTGCGTGCGTATGTTTTAGGATTCATATAGAGAGGCACTGACGCATAACATCAACAACTCTAAACATCCTTCGATACCTCTACCTACATATATCTAAATAAAACTATCATTAATATAAACCCAACATAAAGTTTCTACAATTTCATATATCGATACATATATGTGTATACCTATACATGTGTCTGGACTATTCACCAGCCTGTGGGGCCCGGCTAATTCGCTTATCGTACTCGACAAATATGTCACGCCCACAGGAAAGCGGCTACATGCAGGCTACGTACAAAAAGCGGAAACACGTAAAACACCATTTAACACCACAGCTCGCAGTAAACAACACGTACGTGTGGTTAAATGACGACTTACTACATATATATGATAACTAGTTTGACACCACTGTTTACATTCAACAATAATTTACTATGGTCCAAAAGAAACCTATACATAACAAACAAATCCTACTTATATGAACCGTATTGATTGACATCCGACTGGTCTGGTAGTTCTCTAACCTGAATGAAAGGTTAGGCCTTTTATAGGCAATCGGCGCGTTAACAAAGATTACAGTTTGTTGACCACGTGAGACAGTGTACACCAACTCCATATGGAAGCAGTGAAGTGGTTTACCTACAAAACAAATCCTTTGTATAAGTATTGAGAAAAACGTTGGCCTTATACTGTATATTTATATACTTTTTTCCATTAGATTAATTTCATGTAACTATGATTTTAAACATTATTGAGACAGTAACATAAAAATGTCTGGAAATACTTCGGCTGACAGACTTCAGTAAATTCATTGCATGTTCTAGTTAGAGATGGTTAAATTTTTATTTAATCACTTCAATCAAACTGGACGCTGGAATTTAATTTTAAAAAAAACAGCAAACCATGGATTATAGGAATAAGACGTCAAATTAAGTCCAAGTTGTAATTCCTGATTACGCAGACATTCATCAAACACCTGTTTCCAAGATCTATCTCGATTACGTGGTATGTGATTCCTACAACACACCTTCAATCAAAGATGCTGACGGGCTTCGACGTGGGTCTGATTCAGTGGTGTTTAGTATCAATCTGCAATCAGGTCTACGTCCTTAAAGTTAGAGTTTTTCCAGCCTTTAGCTTCTAAATGGTTTAAATCTCCCTATGCGAAGATCGTTTCCCACCATGAAGTATGTATTGCACTAGATGACTCATGTCACTGTTGCACAGCTGGTGATGGTGATGTGACCTGTATCACAGTACGAGCACTCCAATCCTTCTACAAAGAGGCAAATACCGGAATGGATTTCCATCTAGATTTTGTAGCACTTGTTCAGTTCAAGGGGTTACTATCATGAACATAAGGAGTAATGACACCGACGTACTAATTATATTAATGTATTACATATCTCAAGCAGCTACTCAAATCAGAGTTTAGTTAGATGCTGAGGTTAACCAAATTCAACATGATGCATTGATCACTCAACCTGGATTACAGGCATTCACTGAGTGCCATTACACTTCCTCATTCCCGAACAAAGTAAAAGTAAAACCTATGGACATTATGATGAAAAGTGAAGATGTTTTAGCCACGCTTGAAAATGGTCCACTTTCTGGTGGTGCCACCTTCGAAACATGTGAAACATACGTATGGCACCTGTTCGGGATCTTCCAGCAAACAAGTGCCACAAATGAAATGGATGATCCACAGCACTCAATCAAAGGTGTGAATCCTGGGTGAATTCCACCATGTGTGAAGGTCCTTGGGAAGAAATTAGATCGTGCCAATTATGTTGCCGGGATGTGGAAGCAAGCGGGTTGCAATACAAACACCCTGTGAATACGGTCCTGGTGATCATGGATGAGTGCTTGATTCTGGCACTTACAAAATCCAGTGACATGATGGAGATCAGCTCCCGTCCATTGTATACAGGACTGTAGATCAGATCACGCAAATTCCCGATATAGATAAAGTCGTAGATGAAGAAGTCGCCGTCGGTGAAGATGTGCATGACACGGATGAACTGAATGAAGCCGATGATTATAATTCAATATGTGTATTGTCTGTATTGTATATGTTGTTAGATTTACGAACAATAACACGACAGATTTTGTATATACTATTATTAACACATATCATTGACACGACATTTTTATTACTATGGTGAGTTTTAGGTCAGATCAATTTACTATTCCGTCAGTTGTATACTTTCCTGAAATATTGTTTTTTATACTGCAAATAATTGAGTCATTAGGATTCATCAACTTTGGAAATAATTTGTTACAAATTAATATTTTAATATAAATCTGTTCAATTATATCACTAACACTGTGTTCAAATACATTGCGCACAAAACGTGGTAGATAGGCTTAATAGGGAAATAGGGCGGCCATCGTTGAATTTCTTAGATTTTGGTTTGGCAACTATATTCATCTAATTATATAAGATAGTTCTGCATGCTCAACATGTATGACGAAATCGATTGGTGCAAGTCATATGGCAGTGATTGTCACAAATAAAAATAGCCCCATTTTTTCATACAAGTTTCGACGATACCCTACTTCAGCCTCACATTTCTGGTCTTAGGTCTACCTCAGTATTTGTAGGAAATGGATTTTTAATTACCATGTAATTTTATCCATATGATCATATCTCAGACCTTTTCGCGCTCCCGACCAAAATAAATCTTAGGCAGCCGCAGGACTATTATTCTTTAAAGTTTCCAACATCCACTTTATTATTCGAAATTGCGTTGCTTATTTAAATTTGTTAATTATTTATATTTTGTTGCTTAAGTGGTCGTGGTTGCGCTGTATCCAGGACCGCATTATCCATAAGGGTGACTAAGATGAAGCTGGGGGCTCCACACGGACTAGGACTAGGAACCCGCTGAGACATTATTACCAGCGCCCGAGGGTTGCAAAGAGTAAGATCACTTTTCACTCTACGCCATAACGATACATGTACGTATATATTTATCCATCTGTATGCTCTCATAGGTATACTATATATTCACCGCACTGTGAAATAGTGAAGTACATTGGGGCCCCGTCCATCTGTTAATACGAGGGCCTGGCTGTACCCAATGCATCGTAGAAAGCAACGGGAGCCCCCTCCACCGATTTATATAGTAGTAACTACAGCTAAACAAATGCTTAGTCTTAATAGGGTGGTAGAAAAACTCCCCCTAGAATTACCCCTCACCCCCCATCCCACCCCCATCAAACATCCAAATTGCAATTAATACAATACGGTTAAGTAGATTGCTTAAAGAAATTAGGCGACCATTGGTTGCTAATATTTTCTAAGAACCCGATTGGTGGCTTCCGGGGTTGATGACCTCCTCCGGAGTTTGCCGAGGATTGGTGGCGCTAGTTTACAGACTATAAAATCAGAAAGGTATGTGGTCATTTAGCGATGAAAATGGAATTCAACGAAACTGAACGAGGTAGTCAGAAACTACAGGTTGAGCACCAAGTTTACTTGCAATAAAAACGAATCTTGCAAAAAGGTGTCGTTTCGTTTGAAAGCGATAAACACCGATTTTCTCGACAAAACCAAGGCCAGCGAAAAGCGATGGACAACTTGAACGATATGCTCATCAACCAAATCAATGGTGGCCATCCACTCGAGCCTCAGCGTCGCCAGTATGCCCAAGCCAGCGCTAGAATTATCAACATCGTCCGTGATTTAAACAACCGGCGCACCCTCGATTATTTGTACGGCATCATCCACAACATTAACTTCCAACGAAGTTAAATATCAACAGAACTTTGTAACGTCGAATAGTTAGAGATTCTTATATGAACAGTAAACGAGTGTGTTATTCGATTTCATGCAGAGTAGATTGAAATTGTCAAGTCTATAAATAAACATGTATCGGTAGTAATCACTTTGATTTCTGGTTTTATGTTTGATGGGGGGGGGGAGTAAAGGCTGATGGGGGTGAATAACGGCTAAAAACTAAAAGCTGAAGCAATTTACAAAGTTAATCAGGCGAAATGAAAGATGAAATGTCCTTCATGAATAGCTAGGGCGAGTTTTGAACCCTGTTTCCCCATTGATCGATTTGGCTGCGTCATCTGTTTGTCAATGGAGCTACCTGGTCACAGCGAAAGGTTGAAGACGAAATCACTTGATGATGACCTCTGTGACAGAATACGCCATCAAATTGTCAGTGAAATAAGACATATTAATTAAATGAGAATCACTTAATGTAATCAGTGACCCACGATACTGTAAGCCTAGAAATTAATCTTTATACTGAAGATCCTCACCTATTACTTCAGGACTGATAAACACAACAATAACCTCTACTACTACTAATAATAATCATAATAATATTACTACTAATACTAGTACCCAACCACTAGTGTTATTAATGCTTATGCTGCTACTAATGGCTTTTAAATGAGTTTTTAATCTCCCCCGGCAAACTGCTCCAAAAAAGGAAAAATACAACATTAAATCACAATCGCCGTGTGACTTGAGTGAGAGTCAGGTACAATCAGGCCCTGTTATTACACGGTCGTTGGGGTCCACAATCCGTCGACCGTGTTATAGGTGGACCGCGAAGCGAGAAAGGGGCATTATCGCGGTGGGCGATAATACGGAGTCCATGTAATCACCTCGTTTTGCACCATCCTTTAAGATTACATAAAACTATTTATTTCATAAATGTTGCAGTAATTGTTTAATCATTTGGTGACCAAACATAAAAGTTACCTCGGTGTTTGTGTGGAAAATAAAATGTTTCTGCAAAATTGGGCCAAAAAGTAGCAGCCATCTTTGGATTGGTAATATTCATCTACAAGAAATAGTGCATGTTTTACAGACAACTGTAACAACTATATGAACCAATAAATGAACGCTTATAAGTGGATGTGCGCAAATAAACGTCCGTGAAAATGTATTTATTTGTGTATCTGCTTTTGTAATGATAGAACATAAATTTAATGGGTGGAGTCACACAATAATTGAGGGTTGTGATTGGGCTTTTTGTTTGGGTGATTGAGCCAAGGTGGTGTGTAATTAAGTTTGTGCTCAATAAATATAGGCCCAGGTATTTTGTCGCCGTTAGCTATGTTTTCTTACTTGTGAATTTCAAACTGTGAAAACGCATTCAAATTATTTCGAAATATTGTATCGGTCGGTTGCGGATTTCATGCCACTTCTCGTAAAAACGCTTTGTCGTGGATTCCACGAATTGAAGTCCAGGGTCTAACTGTGTTATATCCGATTTCGTGTTATAACGGACCACGGTATAACAGGGCCCGACTGAATTCGCTGAGACCGTTTTGTATCATAATTAGATATGCCATATAACAGGGAATTATAATAGTCTATACGAGATATAGCAAAGCCTTGGACCACAGTAACGGGTATTTCTTATTACAAGAATGCTCTTACACAGTGAATATGTTGAGGTGATAGTGAGCAGCTCGCATACCACGAGACGTGTTCATTTATAGTATTATATTAAATTAGTGACGTATAACTTCTAAATCATTTATATATCTATACCTATTTGAGTTAATAGCCGATTTATCAATGTGTGATGCTGATGTTTTTTATGATGATACATAATGTGACGAAGCTAAATTTTCGAAGATTTTGAGTTACCCATAGTCGACTATCAGCAATGCGGTATTCCTAATTCTCAGAAAAAAAAGACCCATTTAGCCTACCATGTGCACAAACGTAAACACCAATCATCGTCATCATCCCCATCATAGGGTCAACTGCGTAGAGAGCATCCGGTGGCCTTTTCAGCGATTGTCTAATACCAATCTCTACAATAGATTCAACTTTGTCCATTGTGAAGGGCTTTTAAACCAACAGGACACCCTATGATCAGGTAATAGAGAGAAATCTATAATGTATATTTAACATCTTTGGACGGAATAAGTTATTAAAACAATGGATGATAGCTAGTTCCGAAATTAATCATATTTAGGAAGAAGGTGCAATTTTTGTGTAGAAACTTATTCACAACACTGAAAACGGTCCTTTCCTTTCCTTTGCATTATCTTTACTTTGATCTGTTGATAACAAAACTCTGATCTGGCAGAGGCATGGATATTACTACTGTTACTACAACTACTTCTACCGCTGTTACTACTACTACTGATTTTATTACCACTACTAATATTAATGCCTCAGCAGCTGCTAAAACTGCTGATGCTTATACTATTATCACTAATACTACTACTACTAATACTACTAGTAGTAGTAGTAGTAGTAGTAGTAGTAGTAATATTGCTACTAGTTCATCTCCGAAAAGCTCATGACAGTCAAGACAGTCATGCTACTGATGCTGCTGCTGCTGATGATGATGATGATGATGGTGATGATGATGATGATGATGATGATGATCATGCAGATAGTGGTGGTGGTGGTGATGACGATGGTGATTATTGTGATGATGGTGATGATAATAATGATGATGATGATGATGATGATGGTGATGATGATATTAACGATTATTATTATTATTATTATTATTATTCTATTGATTATTATCATAACCGAACCATGCCAACCTTAGTACGTCCGGTGAAAGTTTTATCGATATTTATCCGAACGCGTTTTCGGGATAAATATTGTGCGATTGACTTGGACCGAGACGAACTGGATGACGTTTGTATCGATTCCTTGACCTTCTGACATCGCTCGTTTTATGCCTGCCTCCGGCATAACCCGAGCTCTGATTGATGCCGTCCAATGATGAACGCTTCGGAAGAGGCAGGCATTGAAAGCTCGTCCCGTAGCGAGCTTCCTGTCTCCTTGGAGACTTAGCTTTCAGCGCCTCGTCGTCTTGGAGACGGAAGACAAACAGGAGTCGGCCGTGTGAAGCGGGCCACTTAAGTGTAATCGTTCGAGCAGCGATCACAAAATCGATGCCCACGATCCCGAGATCGCCCCGAAGCAGGCCCGCATTATCGGGGGAATGGTCTCGGCGAACGTTCGCCGGACGGCCTGCGTCCGCCATCGATTTCTGTCACCGCGGAACCGCGTTCGTTCACTTTCTCTATTGGACGTAATCGGGTCGTCAACGCCGGATATTGAATGGGGTCTAGGTACGAGAATAGCGCGTCAACACGGACGACGGTTGGCACCGGACGAGCAAAAACGCTCACGTAGTAGACATTGTTGCAGATGGACGGCCAATTAGGTGGCGCCCTTCTCGTAGTAGGTCTGCACCGAGAGAGGTCGCCAAATTCGAGAACGACATCAACGACGGCTGGGCGACGGCACCGGAGAGGATGACGCGCCATTAGGTCGGCTACGTCAGTATCGAAAGCTGGTGTCGAATCGGCCAAAAACTGAAACCGATCTCCGTGGTAGCCAAACATAATGATGGCAATAGATTTATTGATTAAGTGTTCCCCGTGTGTGGAGCCTCGCCACGGTGAAGACTAGCCGACGATGGGGCTCAAGTAAACAGTAATTCTCTCCCGTCGCCAATCGACTTTCTTCCTATTTTTAGCAAGTTTAGGTTCATCTGCATTAGAACTAGAAAACTAAGGCGCAGAACGCCATCGACGAGTCACTGATTTGTGTGTAGAATTAACGTGGATTTATTTTCGTCTTCCGGATAGTTCGTCTGTTAATATTCACAAGTCGCAAAGGACGCTGAGCCGGGTATCAAACGCCGACCGAACCGAGAAACGAGTAACAGCTCACGATACAGCTCCATCGATCTCGGTGTCAGGCATCTTAATATGATAAGTGGCTTTATATATTCGTTTGCATCGACACAGAAACGGGGATCGTGACGCGATGTTGCCCCTGAAAGTCGAAAGCCTGACCATTCCTTCCGACAGCATGGCTATCGGGAAACAGCACAAGGACATTCTGGAGGAGAAGCTGGAAGAATTCACGGCGTTTCTTCAGCAAAGAAGGCACCAGCTCGAGGAGGAGTTCAGGACATCGGCCCAAAGCAACGGGGTCGCGAACCACTCGGCACCGGCCGTCGTAGCTCAGGCACGCCCGGGCGACTCGTCGGACGTCGGATACGACATGCGGAAACACCTTCAAGGTGAATTGAACATCCTCCGTGGCATCTGCCAACAACGACTGGATTACCTCTTTCACAAGTTCGAAATAGAATGGAAACTGAATCCGAAGGAGAAACGTGAGTATAGTGCTGTGGCCTCGGATTGGTCGCTTTTCGCCAGTATTTTGGGACATACGCGGATAGGACAGTAAGAGCTTACCAGATTTTCAGAGTGAATGCGAGTTATTTGCGCATGTTAAATTGTTTAGTTTCAAGGTAGTTTCGTGTATATTCCGTTTAGCTTAATCGCCTATATGCCGTGTGTAACGCATGCAGCGTGTCAACGTTTCTGGACCGGGAAGGCGCATCTTCATTGCATGGTGGCCCTATTCGACGGCATTAAAAGATAAACGCGTTCATTCCCACATCCGTATCCGTGAAAGGTGAATTGAAATAATATCTGATCTTTTACGAAGAAGGACCAACAACAATGTTCTCCGCGAGATAATAGGCAATCGTTCCAGGTTACAACAAAGTACAGATTTTTTAAATTAGCAGCAATGCTACTCGGTATAATTATTTCGGAGATCCGGGAAATGTTATGTAGCATAGGACATTTACTTCGGGGCTTTTAAATCAGTTTAATAACATTAAATACAATGTTGTTTATGTTATTCATCTCGTATCGTTCAGAAGGGTACATTCCTAACACTTGTGTTTCGGCTGTCTCCGTGGTGTAGCGGTAGCATGTTGGATCACTGATCAATACCACCGGTCTTCGAATCTCGGCGTGGGGATATCTGAAGGTCGTTTCATTTTTGACTTCGTCTCATTACCTTTGGAGGTCGCTCGGTCCATTTATCCTACCTGATGCACAAAAATGGCCGTAAAAAATCAATCATCATCATCTTGTGATGTGATTCCATTTATGTGTGTGTGTGTGTGTGTGTGTGTGTTTTAGCTGTGTATAATAAGGCACAGGCACAGAGAATCTCGAACCGTGAATTCAAACTCTGGACGTTTCTTCAGGGGACTGAATCCAGAGTGGCGACTTTTCTTGCTGAGACGTGCAGAGTGAGGTGTTTCTCGGCGTATGATTATGTACGCACGGATGTGATGGCGGACATGTCTTTCGTACAATAAATGTTGATATCTTCAGCATTGCAACATTAAACCAACCATTCTTCAAACTGGTCATGCGCCACTACAGTTTAAATGGCGCCTACAATATCGCTGCTCGTTGCCTGAAGGTCGATAGACCACGCTAGTTCATAGATTGCTATGTATCATTAGTACACATTGTCAGTATTTCCCACTTATTGTCAACCTTTCAACTAGACCAATAAGCCGTTTAATTGGGTTAGCCAAACACATACTACATTACGTATTAGTTGAATACCTTCTGTTCGTAATACCTGCCTCTGGTAAGAACAAGGGCCATCAGCGTTCCAGCACTAATTAATGCAGGTGATGCTATTGTGAGGCCATGTGCTTTGGCGTTGATTAATGTCTTTTTTAAATAATAATAATAATAATGCTTCGTGTGACACCTTTCTGTGGAAATGAATGATTGCTAAATAATACACGTGTGCATTATCAATCGTCCAGTGTGCGTGTGTGCGTACGCGCGCGTACGTCCGTACGTCTTGAGGAGTGCATAAATATGTGGATAGATGTGTGCAGGCGCATTTATGCCTGTCTGTCTGTCTGTCTGTCTGTCCGTATGGCACCAAGCGCGATATTCCAGCCAATCGATTGAAGTTCATTTTCAGTTAAATATCTCCCACAAGCCAGATACCATCAATGAGATTTAGTAACTTCACCATTTCCACATAAACAGTTCCCCGGTCGAGTTTCCTGTTAGCGATCAGATTCTTGATAGCGTATCGATCTCAATTCGGCCATTAAGAGGCGTAGCTGTTGATGACGTTCATATTCTGGCCAATTGTTGGCGTAATGATGTCGATGATGTGGTAAATCGTTGCTTAGACAAGAAAGAAGCGAAAAACTACTCGAATTCGATTCATTCCCAAACTGCATCTTTACTGCCGGAAACCCGACTGCCTTCGCCATGACAGGTAGGACTTAGGGGTGGAGTTGTGTGTGCGCGCGCGCTCATTCCCGCGTGTGTGTATGTGTATAGTGGTGTGAGAGAGAGAGAGAGAGAGAGAGAAGTGCGGATCTCTGTGCGAAATTTCGGTCAATGGTTTCATGATACTTAACAACGTGATCTTTAAGTATCTCATACGATTACCAAATTTTCGCAAGTACGGCGTATCTATACGGTAATGTAGCTTCGATAACGTGACAAAGCACAAATCCAGATCTGTTACTGTAACCTCGGAGTACCGAATCCTTCACCTTCGTTGTCTTGGTAGGATATATTTTAGCTAGATAATGCGGATACTCCGTCCATAATAACAACTCAGAAGTCACGACACACATCCTGTAGGCGCCGTAGTAACGTCTGTAAACAACATGTCACTAAGGATACGTCAATATCCTGACGCTAATATTAACAATATCTGGCTAAGTGCCGAACTGAGGTAAAAAACTACATTTTTGGTAGGGGGTGGGTGGATGGTCGGGTGGGTGTTTGGGTAGATGGGCGTTTGGGTGGTTGAGTGAGTGGGTGAGTGGGTGGGTGTTTGGATTGGTGAGTGAGTGAGTGAGTGAGTGAGTGGTGTTGGTGAGTGAGTGAGTGAGTGAGTGAGTGAGTGAGTGAGTGAGTGAGTGAGTGAGTGAGTGAGTGAGTGAGTGAGTGATAGCGATACGTCAGTACAGAAAGGTCGGTTAGTGTCGTCTACTTCTGGTAAGACACTGGAGCGGTTCTGTATCAGTGTATATCAGAAGGACAGATTTGATGCGAAGCGGACTCGGTCGTGTTGCACAGGTTAGCTCTATTTAAGCGTCATTGTTTGGGTCACGGGCTGCACTATTTAAGATACAACGTTGTGAATACTGTATTGCTCCGTCTACGAGGAGCGCGTATCCCGGACGATGGAAAAGCCTGACCTCATCCCGGCGTCCGACTATCGATCTAAACCAATCCGGATTGGGTTTTTTTGCTGGCCTCGGTGCCAGCCATCCAGGCCACGGCCGCATATATTACCCAAGAACCATCCAACCGTTACTCGGCGCTTCGTCACCCACTATTTCGTGCCCTCCGTTTCCGGCCATTCCACCCCCTTGGCGCCCACGTTTCGGTTACCGCGATGACGTCAGTCAACATGGAAGAGGCGCGCCAGAGAGGGTGCCCACGTCCGTGACCGATTAATTTTGAATATTGGTATCGATCAGTCGCCAAAATAAAACCGACCTAATGGTCTCTCGGAAAGGCGCCGACTGAAAACTTCGGCCGTCGACGTCGATGGATTAGGAGCGATGGGCTCGTCGGTGAAATGGATCAGTATTTGTGATAATAAAACGAGACCAGTGGACGTGTTGTGGCTGCAACATCGTAATGGACGATTGATTGTGGCAGATGGCTGACTGGCTGGCTGGCTGGCTGGCTGGCTGGTTGGCTGGCAGCACACGTCTGGTTGAATAGATAACGTGAACTAAATGAACTAAAATCATCTTCATCTTATTCGTCTATCTGAAGGTATTATGTGGGCGGTCCGGTGATTTCGGGTTGTGGGTTCGAATCTAACTTATACTGTGTGTTAGTGAGCCGTTTATATCCGCCTCATCACTCACTCACTCACTCATGCGTAATATGTGTATGTGGGTCGATATGTGTATATCTATGTCTGAAGGCACGGCCACATAGTATTATAACCTACAGATATATGGCACCTGGGTTCAAACCCCAGCCGAGCTATGTCAGAAGGGCGTTTCCTCATTCACTTCGCCTCATTACCTTTGGAGGTCGCTCGGCCCATTTATATAATAATAATAATAATAATAATAATGTGATATTTATATAGCACCCAATTCAGCTATATAGCTTCTCTAGGGGGGCGCTTTACGGCATTATTATCCCTGACTCAGGTCTGTTTCAATCCGAGCACATATCTCAACTCCCAAGGGAACATACAACGCATGCTGCCATTATAGAAACAAAGCGTTACTCAAACACCTATCCGTCCTGTCAGGTTCTCATTGTCATAGATGAGTGAACCAGTCGCCATATGGCGGCACTGCAGCTCACGGAGCCTCGAATCCGCGACCGTTCAGCTACGTGTCCTACGCTATAACTAACTGCGCTATCATGCCCACCTTGTGCGGAAAGGTGGCCGTAAAACATCAACGTTTTACATTTCGTACTGATGCCAACATATTCCATCCGGGCGACATCATCAAGTATAGAATTAATAAATATCCTCGGTTGAGTGACTGTCCGTCATTGAGCTCCCCGAAGCTGCATATACCTCCGTGTATAAAATATTGCGACACGTCTTGTTCCAATAAACTGCGATTCTCTATGTAAAGATCCGCCGTAATGATTCTACTATACGAGGTCACCAAAGCACTTAATCTTTTCAAATATACTATTTCTACCATAGTCAGTTGGCATTTAACTTTTAAAACTGCGATGTTTTTGATAGGATGGAATCTGTATGATACTAATGGGCCAATGAAAGCTGAGTATGTCTCAGCCTAGACATAGTACGAGGCCTCTCTGCGTGGTTACTTGTAGCGCCCATGGTGATGATTGATGATGATTGATGTTTTACAGCCACTTTCTATGCATATGGTAGGCTAAATGGGCCCAGCGACTTCCGAGGGTAATGAAGCGAATTTAAAGATGAAACACTCTTCAGATGTGCCCACGCCGAGATTCGAATTCGGGTGGTAGTGGTAATCTGTGCTGCAACAAGACCACGGAGGCGCCCTGGTAGCGCCATTGGACACATATATGTTCGAATACTGACCCGGCTATGGCTGGCGGGTGTTTCATCTTTCACTCAAACGAAATGCGTAAACGATAATGATGGCATTTTATTCCGGTATAGAATAGAAAACCACGATACGCTGGATTTTGTCTGGATCTCCAAACACTAGAATTATTAAGAAATCTATTCCTGGATTTTGTAAAGAGTGGGCCATGAGGGAAACGTGGACGATAAGAGTGAGACGAGAAGAACGTGGATTGTTAGAGCTAAGAGCGATTTGATCGCCGGTCATTTTGTAAGGAAACGCATAAGTCGAAATAGGACTTTAAATAGTCCGTCCATGAGGCACTAACGTATATTTAATTTAGCTATGCGTGCTCATCTGATATTAATATTTTGCTGTATAATTATATACTACAGCCAGCTTCTATCTTCGGCCAGTGTATCTCTTCTGCCTTCAGACATCTTCATCAGACCCATCAGGAGCGGACCAGCAATAGGGATTCCCAAATGACTTAACATTTTACACACGCAATTATCAATAAAGCGTTAGTAGTGGTTACTAATTAATCGCATTTTAGTGATAAATAAACCTCACACTGCAAAAGAATGTTACGGGTTTCTCTTCTGTTGGTCTCCTTTCATAAAAGGTGATAAATCTCGTCGACAGTTAAACACAACGATCGGGTGGAAACGGTCGGGAAATGTTGAAATTATGTTCTTCAGGATCAGCCCATAGACGGTGCTCGGACGCCATTTCGGCCATCGAATCTGAATGGTGTAACGCTGTGCTACTAGAAAATAAAGAAGAAATTAATTCAATATTCAAAAAATATTCCAAAAATATTCAAAATAATATACTTTTAAGCGAAAATATCTATAAAAGCTATTTCCTTTTTGGGGAGAGTAGATGGTGACCTTTCATATACAAAGTTGGCCCTCAGAAATAATATCAAGTATTATCGGGCATCGTTGACCTTGAAATAAACACAGGGAAGACTGAAAGGTTGTAAAAGATCGACTTTTGTCCTTATTTCCATACTACGTCAGATTTGTTTATTGCTAACCGTTTTAATAAACAGGAATAACCGAGGAAAATTTCGTGTCTGGTCCGATATAGTTTATTCCCAAAGTAGATTTTTTTTTGCTGATAATTGTTTTTTCTTTAGATTTGTTGCCTTAGAAAAATATTGTGCTTTTATCTAGTCTTTCTTATTCCTATTGTATTTCAGTAGTCGACTGCAGTCAAACAAATATATCACGAAAAATTGTCCCTATTATGCTGTCTGTACGATGTGACTGTTATATTTAAAATCATTTATCTTGTGGGTTCTTGATGAAAAGAAATTATAGTATGCGATATTATAAGCAGTTTGTTGTGACAATGTACGGAGACGTTATAAAAACCATCCCCGATAAAGGTCGAATGAAGTCAAGGGTCCTTATTTGAATAATTATGCAAGAATCGTTATATTTGGAAGAGCTTTACGAAATTGTACTCAAACAATGGGCGCAGACGTCATTGGGGTATAAGCTAGATAGCTATTTCAATTGGGTGCAATTAACCTGTGCCGCGCTTGTCCAGTTCGCCCACCCTTTCTTTTCCTTCGGCACTAAGTAGCAATACAAATCGAATTGATATATTCTCAGACCTGTATCCGGCGCAAAACGTTCAAAGGAAATGACCCTCTTAGAATAAAGCACACTAGAGTATATAGCTGTTACGCTGAGGGCCGCTGGTTCATCTTCTTCTTGTTGGTTTCTCTACTTAATATATAAACAGGTTCAAGTGGAGAAAGCCAAGTTTTTATTCCACGAACCTTTATTTGTTCCCATATAAAACAGGTAATGCGCTACAGCGTATTATCCTTCCGTTGTATCGATAAAGTCCCTCGGATATTACTAAAATATATCAAGTACTCAGGTCATAGTGGTATGTATGTCTTACTTGAAATTTCATGATTAAGAATGGTTTGGAGGTAAGACTTCGTTTGTAGCCCACATACCTATTAATCACAGCTAGTATATTTAAAGAGGTGAAATTCGTGAGGTGTCGCACTAAACCTAACGTTCTGTCCGTTTCTATTGTTACAGCGCCCAACTTCCCGATGCCAAAATCAGGCACCGAAGCTATTTATCTCGGAGAACAGCTCGGTGAAGCGTTGGGACGCGGACTTGCCGAAATATGCGTACAAAGGCCCCAAGATCCAATCGAATACCTCGCTCACTTTGGCTGAGGAAGTACTCGGATAACGTGAAACAGCAACGGGAAGTGAGTAATATGTATCTGCCGTAAATGGTCCCTGCGATGTAATAGCGAAATCTGAACAGTTGTACATCGTACTCAAACCTGTAATTGTTTTCCATTAACGTCTACAATTGCGTTCTAATTTCTTCCTCCAATTTGAGGCTATCATTCCATCAAATCTCTAGATTTCTTTACGATCCATTGTTTGCTTTATTAACCTTTTAATCCCAATTTAGTATGGAATGCAGTAACTGCTATTATACTTAAGGGGCCATCTAATACATCGTAATTAGCCGCTTTGGTGTTTCAGTTGCTGGGAATTATAACAATTGGATAGCTGTAATATACCAGATAAACAGGAGAAATAGGCAATGTGACCTTGTCTAAACGGTATTCAACCTAAACAGATTGTATGTCAATAAAATGATGTATTTAATTTTTTTTTAAATTGTATTAAGAGCAAATATATATATATATATATATATATATATATATATATATATATATATGATGTACGAGTGTTGTATATATTATATATATATATATATATATATAATATATATCGAGTTGTTTTTGCATTCAAATATTATTCACCTACATAAGAAATATTTTATTATTTCTTATATATATACTCTTATTATTTTCTTCATGAAACACAAGACCAACAGACCGGCATCCTATGATTAGAATCGCAATGATGACTTTTTATCTTCGACTAAATTTTCCATTATTTTTGCTATAATTGATCTGTGTGGTGTCTTATTGCCAGGATGCAGTAATGTCCCTGAAGCTCCGCCTTGTGGAAGAGGAGTCGTTGGTAATTAGAGAACAACAAGAACTTCTGGCCAGAGAAAGGAAACAGATACGAGAAGATGAGGAAAGACGAAGGGTATGGAATATGGAATATATCGTAGCTTGGTATATATATATATATATATATATATATATATATATATATATATATATATATATATATATATATATAATAAATGACAGGTACAGGTACTGTGTTAGTGATAGAGGTTTGACATACGTCAGCGGGCTATATTAAAACAAAAACTCACTTTCTAACTATCTACTATATATAATAAACATCATAAGTAATTAAGTGGTCCTACGCGCTACCAACTAGACCACGGAGGCGCCCTCTGTGGACTGGCCTGCTTGGCACCGAATTTGACTGTATTCGCGTTGTGCCTGGTGTTGATTAGTCTCAGGTCACCAAGTTCATTATTAGGCTGGCGTTTGAATACCCCAAAATACCAGGATACTTCGAATAAGCGATTCCTGAGGACTTCCAAATACACAGGAAATCGAACTCATTTTTACGTTCTTTGTACTTACGGGAAAGCGGTTTCATGCTAATACGGTTAACTAATTCTGTAAAGTTTGTATTTGAATTGTCACTCTAAGCAGATTACTAATTGCTAGTAGTATCATCCGATTGGGGATTTTCATGCAGCACCATATATACTGGTTGTCCATATTAGTGTGGGGGTGCATGGGGGCGGGGGGAGGTGCGTGCGTTTTCTTGTTCTTTGATTTTGGGAGGGGTCGACGAATTTTACTATGTTGATCAATATATTTAGCACTTACTTCAAATTTATTAGCTAGTATTGAATTAGTACTTGGGAGGGGGGCGGCATACGAAATTATAATCGACTTCGAAAACAAAAACCGTAGGAAAACGCAGATATAACCTGACTTATCAGAGCATTCGACTCCCTGTTTGTCGACCTTAAATTCTTAATATTCATCGACGGATGACACGAGGCTCATTTCGGGACAAAACCTAATGCTATCCCTTTCTCTTCCAGATGTTATTTTTGGATCAGGCAAAACAAATTGCCGAATCGAAGCAATCGCTCGTTAAGTCGAAATCTCGAGCGGCGCCCGGCGAATCACGGCAGGAGGACGACGACGACGAAGAAGAAGAACATTTGATTAGCGCCACCAAGCGAGTGACGCTCGTCGAACCGGAACTGACCGCCGACCTCTATACCATTGACGAGAAAGACAGCATCAGCGGAGGATTAGCTGAGACGAACGACGACGACGCAGACTGACGAAAGACAAACATGTCATTATCGTCCAAATAAACGATCGCCTTTGATTTGAAGAAGAGCAGAACATCGGAATTATCTTCTTCAAAGACTCGATGGTCAGGCTATCTCCGGGATCCGTTCCGGATCTCGGAGTGCACATAACGCGTACGGGAGCTAGCTGGACGACATGCTTGTTTGATCGCGTGGGCGTTCGTGTAGCGCTTGTTAGTGGCGCAATTTAGCGTGCCGAACACGGATAGATGTGCACATACTCGCACTAATTTGCAAATGGCCACGCCCCATTTAGGCTGATACGCAATCTAATCGTATAAAAGATGGCGTTATTTTTGGATGTTTTCATTCATCGCTTAATATCAATACATTCGGCCATCCTGAACGATTAATGGTATACATTACAATAGGAACGTTTATCGTCATTAACACTGTGTCTGAATTGATTAGAGGATTAACCCGAAGATACGGACAGACAGATGTGCACACACATGCACTCACATACGTACATATATACATAGGTGCATACTTCGATGCATGCACATATACATACATACATACGTAGGTAGATATACGCCGCTTATTTTCAAAGAGACACACATACATGCATGCATACATACACACACACACACACACACACACACCAACAACAACAACAACAACAACACACACATATTTATACGTACATACAAACATATACATATGCATACATACTTGCATACATGCATGCATTCATACATACATGCATGGGCATTATTTGCTGTGAATGTGTATATAGAGGCCTGTCCCTTTTCTGCAACCTACGTAGGTGATGCTCCCTCTAAGATTATCACCAAATCTAGTATTTGGTTAAACCAGTCATTTAAAAAAAACTTAATATTTTATTAATAGCCCCCACAATCATTAAGATGAACGATTTTCTGTAGATGTCTGGCGTAGATTGATTATGAAAAATAATATCTACAAAATAAAGCGCATTCGTTCTAGTGAACTTTGTTATCATTATAACGTAATTTACAAATTCATAATACTGATTCAGGTTCTTTTGTAGTAATCGGGAGAGGGAGGGGACATCTGATGTGATGTTTCACAGCATTTTGGGATTCACAAATATTAGATCACTTCGATGAAAAGTATCATATTAGCATATCTAGGCATATAGTTTTTGTTGAAATCACTCAATTGAGGTACAATTAATAACATTGTATGGGATGAGAAAAGCGATAAATTGCGTTTTTATGTTAATTTGTTTCCGTTACTAACATAATATAGTTATGGAGTCATTCATATTTATAATAATTTTCACGAACGTACAAATCATATACTGGGTAGGGAGGGCGTATGATACGAAAGTAGGCTTTTCAGTGTTAAAACATAATTTTTTAACTGACGATTAGTCGCTGGTTGTGCGTGAGTGCGTGCGCGTGGGTGTATGAGTGCGTGCGTGTATGAGTGCGTGCGTGCGTGCGTGTGTGCGTTTATATATAAGCCTTAAATATTATCGCTGTTCTCAACGATCAAAACAATCACCTATTGCTTAGATGTGTAGTTTCACCGGAGATACAACAAGAATACAAAGCATTTTTTTTAATTGATCTTTCAGAACCTTTCAAAAAGGAATCACTAAATCAATCAACCAATAAATCAATCAATTATATCACCCGGGAAATCAATCACGCTCATGGTTGGCCGCCAGATGGCGTCTGCATCGTTCATTTTGATTAACCTCTTTCAAGAGATGGCAGCACGGATGCGATAGCTCCAAACACGACTCTGTGGGCAATTCAGAATATTGGCATTAAATTCTACCTATAACTGTTCTATTATGACAGAGACGTGACTCGACTTGAATCTGCCATTTATCAGAGAGAGAATTCCAGCAACCGCCAATCGGAATGACGTCATTTCAACGTCTATTTGTGGTCACGTGGTCCAGTCCTTCAATCGCTCTAACATATACCTCCACCGATCAACAGCTCTAAAAATAAAGGCATCTGCCCATTGCCTTTATCTATCCACTATGGATGCTTAGTGAATAGATGTTTTGTTGCTGCCAGCAGATGGTGTCACTTATTATTAGAACTTTAAACGTCATATGTTCCAATAACATAGTCCTTATACTCCCCCTTATGTTTTCGGTGCAAAGGGTCATGCGGAGAAAGGGAGAAAGAGTTAATAAGACTAATAATCGGGTGAATAATATAAATTGTCTATCGTGCGGGATGATTCATTTTATTTATTTATTTAGTCGAAACTTAATTTAACCAATAACTTGAAAATAGCAAAATAGGAATTAAGTTAGTGAAATTTTTACATCATAACTAAAATTTGTTGTCAAAATCAGGAAGATTTCACTCATCGTCCACATGAAAATGCCAAATTTCGCAGATATCTCAGCCATTTTATATCTACGTGTTCGTTTGAAATTTTTCGCAGACTTGTCAGCTACTTTGTATGCGCACCTACGCGCATGCGCACCCACTTAAGAGCACACAGAACGCATGCATGCATGCAAACACACGCACGCAAACATGCACACATATGAACACACACAACACACGTATATATATATATATATATATATATATATATATGCTAGTGAAAATATACATAATTTCTGTAATATAAATTCAAAAATGGTTTATGTATTACCTCTAACCCATTTACTTAATTTGCATATTTCATTATTAACAGCAGATCATTAACCAATCTGTATAATCTCATATAATTCATGTATACGTACCAATTATGAAGTCGACCCCAAGATTGAGTTATCCAATGTACGCCAATTATAACAAAACATATTCTTGATATGAATACAATTCCAATTTACTGAACGAACTCATTTTCCGAAATGATTTTTCGGCATATTGAATAAATGATTGTAGAAACGAAATATATATCATTTATTCATACTATTATATAGTACAATGTACGTGTATAAAGGTTTTCATGTGCAAACATTACACAATAATTGTGCAAAACAGTGAACATAAAAGTTAATGTTACCAAGCAACGCACAACAAATGTAAAACCTCACAGGTGTCGATCATTGGCCAGTCAGCATCCAACATCCCATCTCTTAGAAGATATAATTCATTTATAAGCTGATGAAATACAACAAATTTCGTTTTCAACAATATTTACAGAGTTTAACTTATTTTTTAATTTGCTTATTGACTGTTCAAAACTACTTCCATTATTATTCAATTGATAAAGCAGGTATTTTCTGTTAGATCCAACAATTGACTTAGAATGTTACTGGAAATACCAAATTTAGACCTGACATAATTTGTTCAGTATTTATTTTATTTCACTTTTTCACAACAGTTTTTTCCCAAGTTGTTTCCTTTTTCCACAATGATTTTTTTCCATTTAAAATACCCGACTAGGTAGAAAATAAAATAGTGCTTGGACATAGGGCAACCTTCGCCTGAACCATCTGTTTTCAACTGACATTCTTGACGTACTTGATAAATCTTATAATATGTTCATTATTAGTGCATTTCTGTTGTTCGTTTCGCACAAAGTAACATATCAGTCAGTCTATGGTGGATGTGTAAAAAAATATACATAGTCTTAGTTGGCGCAATATACGAAATAAATATGAATCTCTGTATATTATGTAACTGAATTAAAATAGCCAGATGTATGACACGTGTGTCACCAAGTAACTCCACTAAACTGTGTGTAGATGTTTAAGATACTATAACTTGAAGGTCAATTTCATAAATATGCATTCTTCTGTGGATAATTTTCATTATATAATTTAGTAATGTGTGAATATATTGAAACCACGAGAAAGTTTATTTTGTGATCGTAAATTATATATACCAAGAGTAATTCAGCAATTTTAAATAATAGTACTCATCCGATTTTTTTACACTCCCCCCCCCCAAAAAAACGTTACAAATTACTGTAAAAATATCATTTCCATCCTAGTCACTGAAACATTTGAACGAGTAAACAAGAAAACGTTAATATCATAACCAGTTATGTGGCCAATGAATAAACCTTGCGCGGACTATTTTCATTTAATTCAAATGAATTCATCGGATATTCAACAGCTTTATCTGTGCACTTGGTCATTTTTCAGTTATTGGGCGTTTAAAACAATTAAAATATAAATTACAGTATCACAACTTCTGTCGTCTTATGTAATTTAAAAACAAGCTTTAGCTATGAGTTAAATCAAATGCGTGACAATTAGTGTCAAAACATTTGAAACGATAAAATGATTAACTAAATTATTAACTGAAGTAATTATGACTAACTAAATATTAAATTTAACTGTATACTTTTTTAATTCAAATTATCTGAATGGTGACTGATCAACAAATAGATTTCAAAAACGGTTATTAAAAATATGTGCGATATGCGTTGTAATTACGTCAACTTATAAGTGCAGCCCAATATCTCA
The DNA here is from genome assembly GCA_025642065.1 of Paralvinella palmiformis. Lineage (NCBI taxonomy): Eukaryota > Metazoa > Annelida > Polychaeta > Terebellida > Alvinellidae > Paralvinella > Paralvinella palmiformis. The sequence continues at coordinate 18,887 of JAODUP010001121.1, read as the reverse complement.
CAACAACAACGAATTAAAAGTTGCCGAATAGTGTCATCATTGATTCGTCACGGAATCGTGGCACAGCAAGTCATATCTAACATTTGCCTTGTGACACGTTTCATGGTATGTCCACGTGCCCGGATCCCAAATACAAGGTCATTCTAAAACACTGATGCTCCAAGGAACCCCCCCCCCCCCAGTTAACATCGCTCCAGTGAAATATTTCAAATACCCTGCAGTAGGGACAAAATATAATACGATGTGACATGGCCGTACATATCAATAAATTTGCTAAAAAATAACCCAATAATTTACACATAATAATTCATAAACATTAATACATTTGTCATAAATGACCTCTAGACTTTTAACTGGCCCATTGGGGTAATGGAAGATGTACCCCTCTGTATTACTGATGTTTTTTGGGGATTTAAAAACAGTTGTTGAAGTCAGGTGGATTATATTTGTTCTATTATCGTTTAATTTAGAAGATTTTGAATGATTCATAGTTGGCATATTTTCAGGATCCATATATATATATATATATATATATATATATATATATATATATATATATATATATATATATATATATATATATATATATATATATATATATATTATATAGCTGTGTGTCATCAGTATACATATGATTTTTAATGCCCTTTCGCTACGCCGTAGGCCCAAGAGGATGCGTATACATTGCGAAAAGCAGACGACCAGGAACTGAACCCTGTTGTACCCAGATTAACAATAACTTAACATCGGATGAAATGCGATGAACAAGCACTCTCTGGGTATGTTGTTCCGAATAGGATTGAACATGTATTTCATCCTAGAGAATAAATGCATTATGGTCAACACCTTAAAATGCAGCAAATAGGTCCAGAAGAAGAGCTAATACTGGCTTATCTCGATCAATTAGCATTATATTTTTTTCTTCTCTGGAACCTCGGCTGTTTAGGTGCGGTGACAACATCTGTATGCAGGCTATAGTGATTCATTAAGGTTATTATTGGATAAGCATTTGTTTATTTGGAAAGCAACTTCCCTTTCAATAACATTAGATAAAGGTTTAAGATTTGTAACACGTCTGTAATTTATTAGAATATTAGTCGAAACTGTGTTTGTTTTTGTTCTTATTAATGGTTTTATAAAGACAGATTTCTTGGATTTTAGGAAAAACAACAGAAATAATAATTTATTAAATATCTTTGTTATTGGTCTTATCAGAACTTCCAGACACAGATAATCAGCTGCACAAAAAGCATTGGTTCACCCTTTCAGCAACTGTCTGATAACACTCTCTGGAAGAGGCTCGAATGTCCATCATGGATTTGCCGAACTCTTCTACCAAATGGCATTTCCTGTGATATGACGCAGGGAGGGAACCTGTTATGTATATGTAATATCTCTTGAGAGAAGTGTGTTTTAGGGTACATAGTAAGAGGCAACAGGCACAGAGCATCAACATATCTAAACATCCTTCGAAACCTACCTCCATAAATCTAAATACAACTATACATACATTGCTCTAAAAATAAAATGTTCCATACCTCCACATATTGATAAATGTGTGCGTATACCTAAGCATGTGTCTGGTCTACTCATCAGCCTGTGGGAACCAGCTAATTCGCTTTTCGTACGCGACAAATATGTCACGCCCACAGGAAAGCGGCTACATGCAGGCTATGTACAAAAAGCTGAAGCACGTAAAAAACATACCATTTGATACGACAGCTCGCAACAAACAACACGTGCGTGTGGTTCAATGGTGACTTGCTACATACCTATCATAAACTATTTTGACACCACAGTGTGTGTGTGTGTGTGTGTGTGTGTGTGTGTGTGTGTGTGTGTGTGTGTGTGTGTGTGTGTGTGTGTGTGTGTGTGTGTGTGTGTGTGTGTTGTTTTAGCTGTGTATTATAAGGCACAGGCACAGAGAATCTCGAACCGTGAATTCAAACTCTGGATATATATTATTGGGTCAGATCGCTTAGATACAGTTTTCCTGGAACAAAACTTGTGTTTTGAGAGCGGTTTGTCTTCATCCTGGGTTTGAATAGCTAAACAATTCTGCTTGTATTAATCGTACATAGAAAATCAGTACCTCGTCGCCACTTCATCATCGAAACTTCTCCTTGCTTTTTTAATAACGGGAAAATACATCCCTACATGAATGAATCCCCATATAATCATTATGCTCCTGACTTATGCTTAACACTGAAAAGTATCTAACAACGTTGTCACAACGTTGTCATTTCTTGATATTTGCAAATGCATTTCCGATGACTTTGAGGGTGTGTATGTGCGTGTGTGTATGTGTATGTGCTTTTGTCTGTGTGGGTGCGTCTGTATGTGTGCGTGCGTGCGTGTGCGCGTGCGAGCGTCCGCACGTGCACGTCTCTTGCTCCTACGGAACAAACAATGTCCTCGTGTATTTCTTATAAAGGTAACTTTATACTTCGATATTAACGTAAAAGTATAAAATCAGATAGCAGAGAAGCTTAACTATTTCGTCGTTTTATTGTAAACTAGAAAGTATTCACGCCGGACGGAAGATAAAATAAAAACAACGCTACACAGGAATAAATTAAAACAACTTAATTATACAGAAAAGATGGCTTGGAGAAAACAATATACAATCGTAAACATACCATAAATTGACATACATTTTCGGGGAATATATGGTACAATACATGTTCATCGTTGAATTAAGGCAACCTAGCAAATATTATCATCAACTATATGACAAATGACTCACTAACAAACATCAACTACACACGGCTATATGTTAAGGTATGATATTTGAGTGTCTTTAATAATGGTCAGAAATTAGAAGTTATAAAGCAAAAAGCGTACACAGCCTAGGAATCAGCTACAGTATATACTAGCCATTATTTTGATTGGTGTACATTACTGATTTCCATAGTACTGAAGAGGCTGTAACAGTTCTATATTAAATCCTGTACATATTATATACTAAATGAGAAGTTGAGTTTCTGGGTGCATGCGATTATCCACGACAGAACATCGGTAGGCCTTTTGGAAATGAATGGATACATTGGAGCAGGAAATAAGCAAGTGCGTTATGAGCATCAAGACCAGTTTGTTTTTAAATTATCATTCACTTTGTTGTGTTCCCATGCCAAAGTTTGGAACCAAATTAAAACATGTTTCGTTTGATAAAACATTCTACTTGTTAATAGGAATATAGAATGTTATTGCAGAAGCCAGATGTGTATCTATATTATCTTCCTTGTAAATAACAATTAGTTCAAGTATGACCTTTCTAACGTGGTGTTTCTTTGGTTCTGATGTGCATTATTTTTGAATTTGGGAAAATCTGCTACTAGTTTAGTTGTTTTTTTTAATCTATACACTATGATCTATATTTATGAAGCTTTCAGTTTGGCATATGTACGTAATTTGTTAGAACTATTTTAGCAAAACAGCTCCCTCAAAAAATTATTAAACAAGTTTTCTCACATATCTGACATGCCCAGTTATCTCCATCCGGATAAGATTCACCCTTCATCCTTTACCCTGCCATAATTTCCACACAATACCTCGTCTTAGAAAGGAGTAGAATCTATTCTCTTAAAATATTACCAGAACTCTACCTAATTTAAACCTAGTAACCCGGTAGTCTAATGAATTTAAATCTCTGCAAGCTAAATATTTATAATGATTGTAAAATGCAGATGACATATTAAAAATAGATAATTGTAATTGTCTATGAAAAAACGATATCGTAAGTTTGAAGCAGGGCACAATATAGAATCAAGTGTTTTTCTGTGTAGAATCGAGTGTTTATCTATATATAATTATGCTCTTCTACCCTGCATAGGAATGCTCATTTAAAACTGTCAAAACAGTATTTCAATACACGGAGTTATCAACCACACTACTGGACAGCTGAAACAATAGGATATGATATTCAACTTAGGAAACCTCAGACCAACGGCAGTAATTGTTCTATGGCAGGACGCGATGGCTATGTGTTTGAGAAATGCTTTGCGCCTAAAATGGCAGCATGCGTTGTATGCTCCCTTGGGAGTTGAGATAGGTGCTGGGTGTAAACAGGTCTGAGTCGGGGATAATAATATTGTAAAGCGTCTTAGAGCAGCTACCTAGCTGAATAGGACGCTATATAAATGTCACATATTATTATTACTATGGTAGACATTTTAGCGGTATCTCTATAATAATCTGCAATAAAGAACTGCAGCTGGCTGATATTATTTTATGTTTTTCCACCTATACGTTTATAGCTATATATATATATATATATATATATATATATATATATATATATATATATATTTTCTATGCTCGTGTAAAAATCAGTACTGTAATAATGTCCAGATCGTGCTATTTTAAATATTTTATTCATCATAATGTACTTGTCATGATGCCAGTTGCGAATTAATTTAATCATAATGTCACTTGTAAGGTTTGTAACAGAAGACCATTTGAATTTCCTGTTGGGAATGATGAGTGTCATTTCCTGTATTGTCCACCAAAGAATAATAATAATAATATTGTATATTTAATAAAGCACCCTTACTAGCAGGAGCCACTCAAAGGCGCTGTACAAATAATATGTAATATAATAATACCCCAAATAATGTCTGTAAAAACCCTGTAATGATTTAAAAGATAATAATTATTTATCTGTGAAAGCGACCTTAAATAGGTGTGTTTTTAGAAGAGACTTAAAATTTCCAAGAGACGACGCATTTCTAATATTTGCCGGCAACCTATACCACAAAGTGGGGGCTGCAACACTAAACGCACAATCACCATATGACTTGAGTCGAGACACTGGCACCTGCAATAGTATCTGACTGGATGACCTGAGTTTTCGGGATAACTTTCTAATGGAAACCAGTTGACACAGGTATTCTGGCGCCATATCATTATAGATTTATAAGTTATTAACAGAATCTTTAAATGGATACGCTGTCTAACAGGTAGCCAATGTAGGCTTTGAAGAATTGGGTTGATATGATCATATTTTCTAGTATTTGTCACTATGTGAGGTGCAGTATTCTGAATTCGCTGAAGGCGATTAATGTTATAATCAGATATGCCATATAACAGGGAGTTACAATAGTCTATACGAGATGTAACAAAGGCATGAACTACAGTTACAAGTGATTCTTGTGTCAAGAATGCTTTTAAACAGTGGATGTGGTATGAAGATTGCATGTGGTATAAAATGTATATGATATGTATATGATTATATATAATGTACATATTCATGAATTTTAAGATATGTCATGTGATGAATATGCAATAAAATGATAATAATAATTTACAATTCGTGCGGCGTTTTTCGTTGATTACTTTATCTTATGATAAAGTATGAAGATCTGTTTCCTTTTTTCCCGCCCAATTTTTATCTTTTTTCTGTTTCTTCCCCCCCGTTTCCTTCTTTCCGTTTATCGCATGAACATGTTATAATTAATCTGCAATACAATATGAAGGCCCCCAGTTACCAGTCCTCCTGCTGGAAACATAGCAAGAATAAAGGAGGCAAACTTCGGGTAATTTCTCAACGCAGTTATCGTGATATCAAACGATAATTTAGAACGTTGACGTTATGATACGGCATGTTTCCGTTCGCCGATCTTGGTTTTGCGATGCCTATCGGTAGCAGTGAGCTTAAATATAAACAGCCTTTGTGGGTAGTGCGAACACTTGACCCTCGGGTCGGATAACTTCGGGCACTAGACGTGTAATTTCGGGCAGCCAATAATTCGGCTAAAAATCACCCTCCACACCTTATTTAAGTACAATTTCTTATCATATCATATTATTAATTAATTAAATTACTCTAAGTAAAGATTCAAAAATCTACTTACCTAGCCTTACGTGATAGAAAAAGGCATTTATTTTTTCGAGTGTTTCGCCAACCAGAAGACACACACACACACACACACGTCGCCAAACTCTCGCGTGTCTTGAAATGTTGTATGTAAACAGGAAAACGTGCTGCATCATTATTTTTATTGGTGCAAGATATATACGTAGCTGGCAGTCAGTTCTGAAGCGTGAATGAACACAAAACAAGTTTGCCTCCTTTACTTTAGTATTGATCGGCAGTGCATACCGTCTATCGAGGTTTTTGCTTTGTCAACAACAATTGATGTATATGTGTGTGGGGGGGGGGGGGTACCCAGTCACATATAGCCATTTAAAAGTAAAATGCTACGCATAGTTTTGTGTTTCGTGTTTTGTTTCATAAAAACGATCTACTAAATGGGATCGCTCTTAAAAACTAATGATCGGTATGCCATTACAGCAGCAATTTATACCAACTGATTAATACGTTAGAGTTGTACATACATCAGTAGCGCAATTTAAGTAGGAATTCATGCTCCTGGTGCAATCCATGGCAAAGGCCAAGTTTAGGGTTCTTCGTGATTTTTTATTTTCCATTTTCCGTCCTGATCCCAAGTCTGATATTTTCCTCGTTCACGCCAGAGTTTTTCAAATCTTTTGTTTACAATGGAATCTGTCAGTACTCGAATAACATAGGCTGCAAATATTGTTATGGCGATTAGAAATGCCGACCTTGTCCCGGTCTAGCGTTTAATGATACGTGTAATAATTTATTAAATCAGCAATAATTAAGTTCCCTCGTCTGTCTCCAACTTCGTCAATTATCATCACCTGTTGCTAAGATAACTGCGGTACTAACATTTTATGACGTCATAGCCAGTGAGAGGCTATTTAATTAAAATATGATTATATGATATAAATAGTGAGCTCCGGTGGTAGCATTAAGCAGCAATTGTCCAACTGATTATCGAGGTTTACGATACTCCGCAATAGTGAATACTTTATCCAGGGCCATTATTCTCGGTATCATCGTCCGTGCTGACCAGTTAAATGCCTCGTTCCCCGAATTTTTAAATGTTACAATGGAACGTTAGAATACCCCAGGCTGAAAATTGGCAGTGACCACCCTCTAGGGTATTTCGTGTCATTTAAATCAGCGTAATGTCCCTCGTATGTGGGAATTCTCAACACACGTCCAAATAGAGGCTCATTAAGCGAAGCCTGGGGATTCTCCCCAAAAAACATACATATGATATAATAATAATAAATAATAATATTATATTTAGATATATGTAATATATACAGCCATTTCAGATATCGCCTCTACGTTAGAATCTTTTAAATGTTACAATGGAATTGAATTAGCCGGTGTTACTAATTAGGACTGTGTTTTGAAACAGCGAAGTTTATGAATACACAGTTGAGCCATTCAATATCTCTATTTATATATATATATATATATATATATTGCATAGTACCTCTCAACCAATGGTGGAAAGCCACTGTGTACAAATGCTGAATTATCGACCAGATTAATTGGAAGCTGAAACAATGAGACATGAGAATAAACTCCATCTTAAGGAAAAAGCTCTATCTGCCTTTTCATTAAATATTTTCGCTGCACTTCTGTATTAAATTGCAGTAAACAAATGCAACTCTCCCTCGTACAGTTTCACGCTTTTCCATCTATAAGCTCATATCTGTAAATATAATCCGATCTCTATAGCTGGTCTCTAAGTTTGGTGGTATTTAGTAAACCTAGAAGAACGTATTGCTGCGGTACTTATTTAAATGGCTTTGCCACTGACCTGTGTACAGGGTCTTATAAATGGCGTTATACGTATAGTTCCTTGGAATACATTATATTTAGGCTGTGCCAAACAAGCGACAGCCTGGAGATACTCCCCGAACTACAAGCAAGCAATTATATTAATAGCACTATCGCATATAGACCTAGTTCAAGGTAACAATCATCACGTGATGTATCGATCAGTGTATTAAGCACCAGTGTCCAGTGTCCAGACTGACACGTGGATGTGTGTCCGTGACCGTATGCAAGTCCCAGGGAGCACAACACCCCAGCTGCGAAAAAAACGCCCCATTGCGGAGACACAGCATACGCCTGCACAGTACACCATGCTGGAACTAGTTGTATTCGCGCCATGGAAGACCGCTTTCGAGATAGCCGTCGCGTTAGACAGGATGATGCCAGCACTACCCATATCGTTCATAATCAGGGAGGTAAAACAGTCCTGAAGACATCCTGCCTCGTTACAAGGGACCGTTTGGCAGCAATGAAGGAGCTGGCGGAGAATCCAGTAGAATTCAAGCCCATAGATCGTATTGTCGGGCCCCAGAAATGCGTAATCGCGACAAAAGGCCAGAGGATTCCTTCAGGATCCCCCTGTGTGGGATACTCCCAGTCCGAACATTCGTCAGGGACCCTCTACAATGCTTTCTGTGCCACAGATGGAACCACACTGCGAAATATTGCAGGGCCAGAGCCCGATGCTACAATTGCGGCAAACTGGGACCCAAGGACGCGGGACAGTATTTTGTGTGTTGTACCAAGACGGCATTGCCAAAATGCATAAACTGTGGAGGTAGTCACATGGCCACATACAAGGGGTGTCCCTCAAGGAAGGAGACAGTTCTGGTGATCCCAAAAAGGTTGGGAGTTCAGCCCCGCCAAAGTCCCCCACCCCCAGGCAGCAGTTACAGCTCCTGCTCCATGGGCTCAAAAACGAAAAGGCCCTCCACAGATAACCACACCCAAACCCAGTCAGGTTTTTCCAGAGGTGAATGCAGGATTCCAATGGAGGGCATGTGAATGTTATCACCAATAAATATTTAGAAAGTAATATCAAACACCCAGACCAATAATACACCTCTCCCCCACAAAGGCAGCGTGTGTGGTGAATTCCTGCCACACATAGTCTACAGTTCCCACTTTGTTTTACATAGATCAACAAAACTGTATTTCCAGTTGACCAAACATTAACAAAAAATTCATACGTTGTTACATCAGTTGTTAAATTAATCATGCACCACACACACTTTTCTAGACACCAAACATCAAGCACAATCATTTGTGTTTAAGTGTGCATTTGTTCAAATTATACAACTGCACATTCACTAACACCACCACTGTAATTATAAAAAAACAGCTCTTTGTGTTTAGCATGTATTGAAATATATAATATATATATAGATTATCTCGCATACCTGGTAATTATCATCACCTAGATTCATATATCTGATCATTATTAAATAGCCAACACCACATTATACTAACAGGTTTCTTGTATGTCCTGGAAAAGCTGAATAGATGAGGAGGATCATAAAATATATGTATTATTCTTCAATTTATATGTAAAAATTTTGGTTTCTTAATACTAACACCCAACTTGGACATGATGGACCTATTACTGCTATCCTGATCACATATTACAGCTTTTACCATGAGACCAGTCTCTTGAAGTTTATCAGTACAAGTTAGCAACATAGATTTAAGGACAATTGATCATATAGTGCCACTTGCGAGGAATGACACAACTGGTTGCTTCCACTTGTCGACCAAACCAATAAATCCAAGATCTTCTACACCCCGAACACAATCTTTACTGTCATCATAACTCGGATGTTCTTTGATAGCCATTTCATCAAAAACTATTGCACAAAGTTTGGATTTTTCCATCATGACCGACCGGAGCTTTGGTTTTCAATCCATCAAACACAGCTTAATGAAAACCTGGTTCAGTATCAAATTTTTCATATGATTTCAGTGTGCTAATGCCAGGAAGAAAATATATTTTCCTGAGAACCTTATAACATTTGGGACTTTTATGATGTAATGATAGGGCAAACATTTTGAAATCCTCAGAATACCCCGTGACCTTGGGTTTTAGTACCCGACAACATAATCTGACATTTCACGAATTCAAAAGCAGTGCCTGAAACAAACTCTGAAATAAAAGATAAGGCCTCTTCCTTAGTTGGCTTCCATTTACACTTTGTTATTTTTTCCGTAGGCAACATAAACGTGTTCGCAGACACCGATTCTTGGTCTGGAGTTGCTTCTTCCTTGGGCTGCATTCTACCGTTACATCATGTAGATCAGCTGGTTTTGAGAAGAAAAAAATGTCCTATTACTCAACAAGTATAATACAAAATTATTTAAATTATACTATTTCATTCTTTTATAAATAATATTCCTCGGGTCTCCTGCAGCCGCAAATATATCCTTCGGTTGACACCCACCACTTCCTGGTGTTCTACAATGTGAATAGAAAGGTCTCTTCTTATTATCAAATTACGCATATAAACATGGATAATAAAATGAAAAGCTTTGTTCGTCAGTATAACTATTATTATAGAATAACACAAAATGAGGTTTTTTGCCATACATGACTTGTTGAACATATCTGGAATGTCTACAGCATCACCATCCTGTATTGTTGCAGCTTTCTGTCTCTTATGAGCAAGTGCAGTTTTCTGTGTTGGTGGTCGTCTCCTTTGGTGTTAGTTTAGGTGGAGAGTTTCCCACATTTATCGGTGTAGGAAAAGCATTCCAGTTCAGGCTATTTCTGAAAAATAAAAAGAGATTACAAATGTTACTGCCAATAGTCTTGCAACAAAGTAAGGAGTACAAATTGATAATGAACAATATGGCAAGTATTTCATGGCTTGTTAGTTTGTTGTGCTCATTGTAGATACAATAAATATACAGCATAAATCATATAAACATGTACTTCATTCATGTTATGCCCCCTTGACTATCTGTCCAGTATTGGCTTCTGTTGTTATTATCAAAAAGCATGTAGATACATTTCTTTTTCTTTTCGGTTCTTATATGGAGTATCCTCAAAATGAATGGCACAGACTTTACAGTGCTTCATATCACATGACTTTCTCCCCCAGTAAGTCCACTCTCCTGATATTCTGGATCCAAGCAGTACATCTGTAAAATAGAAATACAATTCTTTAAATATATCTTATATTCCATGTGATCGCTCAGATACGCTATGCTTGACCCAAATTTAAAATAATAATTATGATAGCATACAGTTGCAAATAACAGCATGGTCAAATGCCTTTATCATTGACACACCCATAGAAATACATAAATAGTACTTTGAGATAAATATTTTTACCCACCAATAGATGTGCTTGGAATCTGGTTATAGGATTATCATATTTTACTTTATTATTGTTAATAATATAATTGGACTTCTAAAATTACATTACTATAATCAGATAATTTTTCCCTAATTACAGTAATTATAAGTAGCTGAGTACATTATCACCTGCATATGGACTTTATTTATAATTTAAATGTTATAAAATTAATTATTAAATACCTCAACTAGTGGTAGAAACATGTCGTTCAGATATATGATGAGGAAAGATTTAAATTACTTGAATACTAATTGTAGAATGTATGATATGTACTTCACTGAAACGGAATTCATGAACCAGACAAGAGATAAACTTATCTAGAATGCGATTCCAACTATTTTTGATGTGCAAAATCCTCCGCATGCATCCACTGAAATTAAAGAGGAAGGTATTAACAGATAGGAGACCTATACAGGAGACAGGTCCAGCTGTGATAGTAATTAATATTTATAAATATTAATGGTGAAAATTGGTATTATAAAATTAATTAAATAAGAAACAAGGCATCAAACCCATGAAAGTTTGTCAGCCCATTTCATATCTTGATACAAAAAAGTATTACCAGCAGCTGAATTAGTACTTGAATGTTCAGCTCATGTGTTTTAATTGGTATATTTCTCTTCATAACTTAAATGCATATCAAATCAAATTCTTTAACCAACTTGAAAAAAAGGAAAACATGTGTTTACACATTGTGTATGCACTTGGTTCAAGTCATTATTTTACAAGATGTTGTACTGTTTCAGTCTTTGAAGTTCTATGATGATGAGATACCATGTAAACAGGGCAATTTTTTGGATACAGATTTACTGGTGTTGGATGTGATGATGATTTTGAGTTATCTGTTACAGTAGTCAATGCATGTGTCTATTACATTTCTGGGTATATTCTGTCTAACTTTAAACAGTTCATTGATCTGGACTAAATGTCATATTTTTGTAGTAGTGGTTGTTTAGAGCTAGAAGCAATTTGGGTTATTCTGTCCATTTGGTAACAAATGACTGATTGTAACTGTAGGTGAACCCGTGGTAATTTCTCTATCTCTAACATGTTAACATAAACATTGTTAATATTCCATGTATATTCTTTGTTCTCAGCTGGGCATACCTATATTGGTATATATTATTGAGGTGTAAACTTTAAATGAACTAATGATGTTTTTAGTTAATATATGATAAACGGACATGATGAATATATGGTGGGAAGTATCATATATCATTATATGTATATATCCAAATAAATAAAAATTTATGGACTATGATAAACTGACATGATGAAAGTATGTCTGTATGCAGTTACCTCATAAATACTTAAAAGCTTGTGAAAATTACGCCTCCCACACACAAAGCTGTGAAATAACCTAAACCACGTTCAATTATTTTCTGATCAGCTGTCAAGTGATCGCAAATTGTAGGCTATGAATTAAGTGACTGGGCTGTGAAATCACTTAATTTACAGTTTTAGAGCTTTTTTTAATTGTTAATTAATAAAAGAGTAGGTGATCATGTAACATATAATATTAGTATTGGCAATTCATTTCAACCATGCGCACACACATACACGATCACATGTGAACAACCAGAGAGCTTTTGTTTATCTGAGAAATACCTCCGGTCGCTGGGGGGCGCCACTGGTTCAAGATTCAACATGGCGCGGCAAGAGTAACGCCTCCATTGACCTAAAAGAATGAACGCTCTTAGGTTCTATGATACTTCTAGACAACTCGTACCCAAGACAACCCATACCCAAGACATCCTGTACCCAAGGTACACTCTGAGACAACTCGTACCTCCGATAAAAACCCAGTAGATCTAACTGCATTTACAAACTCCGTGTATAATTTGTACGTGTATTAGTTTTCATCAATGGAGATTTGTCTAAGTAACGTTGTAACATCCTTTCCGGGTACTTAGAAACTAAATCAACTAGCTTAATCTACGAACATTTTATTTATGAAGAAATTTTTCAAAATGTCAATAAGGTATAATGGACCACGGGCGCTCGTATCAACCTATACTGATACTGAATCACTATAATACAATAAGTTTATTATAGTAATTCAGTATCAGTAGACTCTATACGTCGATACGAGCGCGCTTGTAATGGACCAAGAATTTGGTATAACTTCATTTATAACCTAATATGAGTTGTTTCATAGACTGCTTCAATTAACATCCGGTGTTTATCACCTGGTATGTTAGTATATTGCCTTTAGTTTAATATAAAAATTTATGTAATCCAAAACATGTCGGATCTTCGATTTGACAGTTTGTTGGTTATTTTATCCCCAGTATTGTTATCGTAGAATTTTTATGTCGCTGTTCACGGTGTGTGGCCAATTCCCTTTGAAGTGGTTGCATTTATGTTTATTAATGAGGCTAATTAAGTAACATAATTCCGATAAGTATTAAAAAAAACAATAACTGCATTTATTGCCGCCTACGCCAAATATAATTTTGCATTATCATGACTATATATACAATCAATTCTCAGGACATATATACAGGACATATATACAAAGGCAAGAAGATCTGTAGTCATAACTTACTTACAAATGAATATGAATCTATTCATTTTATAACTCATAATATAAGAATATGTCACTCGGCCATATGGAGGTCCGACACATCGGCCTCGGTGTGTTGACTTGCTTCGACCACAGGGGCGTATATATATATCTTACCATATCCCGTCATAAGTTTGGACGTTTTGCAGTTTCCGGTGATATACTCACCCCAGAGTTTAAATAATAAACCCGGCATTGATTCGACAGCCTTACGCTGCAGCTTTCCTTCTCTGACTAGCTTTGACTGGAGTTTGAGTAGACGAGATTCACGATCCAATAGAAGAATTAGTTCACAGAAAGGAGACTTGCCATTTGCTGATCGATAATTCAAGCGTCTGTGCCAACCCTCTACATCATTGTTCGTCCTTACACTCTGGTTGAATACTGCCCATGATTGGGTAGGCCATACAGTGCTATCAATCCATGTTGATCTAACATAGTCGCAAAGGGACCGAAGAGAGTCACTCGATGCCTTCGCTTACAATTACTATAGACGTTCTCTGGTCTCAGTCAAAATCGGCCATAGTAAAAAAAGGCTGGACCATGATCAATACGGAAGCTTGCATAAACTATTAGAGGCAGCAGAGCCACGTTTGTTTTGTTTTTTTGCATATTAATAATTAATAACTTTTGGTGGCATTGCCCTCTAATAATTTATGCAGGCAGCTGTTTTCTTATCGCTGCCAATTTGGACCTGCACACCTTCCCTTTCCTTTGTTTGCTGCTGCAGCTATGTGATGACTGAACTTGAGATCAGTGGAGGATAACACTCCAATATCCATTTCTTCGTGGTCTTTCTTTACCACAACTTCTCCCATGGTGTATTCAAATCAGACACGGGGTCAATTCAATTCCGGAATTGGAATTGATGGCCAATTCCGGAATTGGAATTGGTTATTTAAATAGATTGGAATTGATAAATTTGGAAGTGGAATTGAATTTTCCTACCAAAAAAAAACCCCAAATAGAATTGATTGGAATTGACCCATGTGATTGTCCGATTCCAATTCATGTATTGCTCCTCCATAATGTGACGCTTCACATCTAGATGCATTGAAACTGAATTGCCGCCTGTCTGGCCAATTAATTAGCCTGTTAATTAGCCTCTTCCTCTGGTCTAGTAAGGGCGCTTTATTAAATATACATTACTATTATTCTCTATTAAGCTGCCATTGACTGATACTTATTGCCTTCTTGATGACAGAAACTCTCTTATCCAATTTAACATGTTTCCCCTGATTCCATTAGTGATCTTTGTCTGGTATAATAAAGCGATTGATTATATAGTTACAGCATGTATAATGTAGAGCTTGAATAAATGTATCCTTATTTATATATATATATATATATATATATACATATATATATATATATATATATCATGACTATTTAATATTTTATAACTGCACCAGACAAAAATATATATAAGCGTTTTGAATTATGTGGATTGTGAAAAAAAATTATTTAATTTTTTAATGTGATTTAAATCAAATTTAAAAAATCCAATTATGTTTTTTTATAATTTTATTTATTAACCCTGGCAGCTGTAGGCCGCCTATTTATGAATCCATGCTGTGCATCGATTCGAAGGTTATTCATGTCAAGGTGACTCATAATCTGTTTTGTGATCATCTTTTCCATGACCTTACATACAACAGACGCAGGGTTGGGTTTTTTTACTGTAAAAAAAACTATTTTTACATTACATTGTAAAAAAACTGTTAATAACCGTAAAATATTGTAAAAAATGTAAAAACCTCTTTCATTATAACCATAAGCCAATTATACTAGTCTCAGTGGATGGCATTCAACACATTTATGCGATAGTGTCTTTCACATACGGTTAATTTTTATTAACATATTTGACACATGAATTTGTACATGAATACTAGGAATATAGCAACATAATGACATTTATAGTTCTTCTGCACATAAAGTGAATATTGTCCATCTGAACAGTTAATAGTCTAATTCAACACTGCCTCTGAGAATCCTATAGCAGAATATCAGCTTAAAAGCTTTGTTGTTGCCTAGATGATTCTGCACTTCCGTCTGAATATTTCCAAAATTGAAAATTATTCGTTCAATTGATGCTGATGAAACTGAACATTTTGTGTAGTGGGCTTGCATTCTGGCAGCATTGTTAGCTTGCTGATGACCATACTTGTTTCTCCATATTTCTTATTTCCAACGGTAACATGTAAAAAATGTTCCCATATTTTTTTTATATGGAATTCTGTGGCCTTCCACGTTTATAAATCACTAAAGGCTGAATATCAAATAATAATTACAGTATGATTTCAAACTTTTCTATAATATAAGCCAACACGCAGGTATGTTTAAATGTTATCACGAGAAAGTGTAACCCTCCTTCAAATTGTCTTGTCCAGTTATGGGGAATTAAGAGCCATCATTTATGTACTCGGGCAATTAAGTCACATTTTAACAGTATGATATGTCACCTGAGAAATGAAGTCACATCTTAACAACATCACAATATATGTATGTTTCAACATTGGAAAGAGGGTTATTCTCATACTAGTAGATTATCTGCAGTATATACAAGTAGTAGTTACCCAGATGCCGGATATAGTTAAGTAGTCAGTGAAGGTGAACTGGATATCGGGTTATTATAATGTGAATTACTCTGTTACCGGTAACTCAATTGCTGTTTATGTATTACAGTCATGCTGTAATAAATTGTGTTATTATTTTACTATTTTATAGCTGCATTTTGTTTAAATTGGGTTTTTTTTTACAAGTCAGTGTAAAACCCTGTTTTTTACATGACGTTAATAACCATTAATTAACTGTCAACCCTGAACAGAGGTAAGGCTGATCTCTGTGTAATTACATGGCTCTTTCTTTTTGCCCTTCTTGAATATTGCTGTAATATGGCCTCCACTGAGTGGTATAGCCATTGTACGGCCGCATTCTCTGAGCTCTCGTGGATGAATCTAGTCTGCACCAGATGACTTGTCTGGCTTCATTGTTGCTGGTGGCTTCTCCACCTCAGCCTCAGTGATCTGCATGCTATCTAGTTGATGGTCAAAATGCCTATCTTCCAACTGCGCGGATGGTTCTTCATTCTCTCTGGTGTAAACTGACCCAAAATTCGTCGTTTTCTGTTAACTGGTCATTCTGTTATCCCTTGTTCCTGTTTGATTTTTACCTATCTCCATAAGGGGGCCCCCGTGGTCTAGCGGCAGCTTGTTGGACCACAGATTACTACCTCGGCGTGGGCATATCTGATGGTTGTTTCATCTTTGACTTCGCCTCATTACCTTTGGAGGTCGCTCGGCCCATTTAACCTACCTTGTCCACGACAGTGGCCGTAAAACACCAAGCATCATCATCATATCTCAAGAATACATTAGGCTTGTTTTTGCTCCTCTGGCTCACATCTTATCAAAATTCTTTCTTAGCTGATTATTGACTTTCTGCACTGTGTTACATTTCCTACCGTGTCTGATATCATCTTCTTCACGTTCAGGTACTGGTTGCAGGCCCAATACGACTTCTTGGTAGTCTTGATAGCATGGCCATTCCTCCACGAGGGTCTTCTCCACTTATTAGGTTTTACTGTATGCTTGGGGATACACGTTTCCATTGCTGCGTCATAATTTTCTTTAAAAGGTTTCCGTGCCATCTTCGTATTCATGTCTGCTTCTTCACTTTCCCAGTTTGTAATCTTCATTATCTGATTGATTGTAGCAAAATCACCTTTATCCATTCTGTACATTTGTTGGTTATTGTTCACCATCAATGCATTTGTCCAATCGACTACTTTTTTGGTGGGCATATGTCCTACTTTCAAGTTTTCAAACCCAAAACTGTCATCCAGCACTATCTGGTGCAGTGCAGATTTCACCAAGGATGATTTCAAGAATTGAGGAAGCATTCCAAGAAGGATTACCATCTAAGCTAATTATTTTTAAATGCTGTGCCCAGTATTCACGGTGTTTCACCAACGGACACCCTCAAAAGAAAGCTCCATGGGGTTCCCAGTACAACCGTATCACACTTGAAGCCGAGTCTGCAAAGTCAAAACACTGAAAGAAGGCGTGAGAAAAATTAGAAATTGCTAAAGTTAGTAAATACAATTTCTGTCAATGCGGATTGTCTACAATAATACATTATAACAATTCATCATTTAATATCTGCCCATCATATTCTCACAGTCTAGTCTCCTGGATATGACCAGCATTATGTCTAATAGTACACAGAGTGGTCCCTGTCTTTTAAATCCTCTCCAATCACAGGATCCCTCTATTTTTGCACTAATTAATACATTGAAATACCCCTGTGATGGAAAGGACGCAGCGTATTTCACGACACTTTTACGTGGACATAGAAGTGTTCATAAAATGCAGGTACCACTGTTGGTCTATAAAAATGACCTAACAGTCACATTTAAACTTAATGTTTCCCTCTTCCCCCTCCACAGACAAAAATATTGCTAAATACCAATATAGTTGATATTATGGAGTTTTGAATGTTACTTATTATGGCCAGAGAAGGGTATGGTGGATCAAACTGCAAATTTTATGCATTTGTTACGATACAATAATAATAATGTATATTTAATAAAGCGCCCTTACTAGCAGGAGCCATTCAAAAGCGCTGTACAAATAATATGTAATTTAATAATACCCCAAATAATGTCTGTAAAAACCCTGTAATGATTTAAAAGATAATAATTATTTATCTGTGAAAGCGACCTTAAATAGGTGTGTTTTTAGAAGAGACTTAAAATTTCCAAGAGACGACGAATTTCTAATATTTGCCGGCAACTTATTCCACAAATTGGGGGCTGCAACACTAAACGCACAATCACCATATGACTTGAGCCGAGACACTGGCACCTGCAATAGTATCTGACTGGATGACCTGAGTTTTCGGGATGACTTTCTAATGGAAACCAGTTCACACAGGTATTCTGGTGCCATATCATTAATAGATTTATAAGTTATTAACAGAATCTTAAAATGGATACGCTGTCTAACAGGTAGCCAATGTAGTTTTTGAAGAATTGGGGTAATATGATCATATTTTCTAGTATTTGTTACAATGCGAGCTGCACTATTCTGAATTCGCTGAAGGCGATTAATGTTATAATCAGATATGCCATATAACAGGGAGTTACAATAGTCTATACGAGATGTAACAAAGGCATGAACTACAGTTAAAGTGATTCTTGTGTCAAGAATGCTTTTAAACAGTGGATGTTCTTAAGATGGTAGTAGGCAGCTCGGCATACTGATGTGACATGTTCATGCATGTTAATACATTGGCAAAAATAACCCCTAGA
>JAODUP010001120.1:65000-262530 GCA_025642065.1 Paralvinella palmiformis | reverse complement strand
TCCCAGATACTTAATAAACACAGTAAGGTCCCAGATACTTAATGAACATAGTAAGGTCCCAGATACTTAATAAACATAGTAAGGTCCCAGATACTTAATGAACATAGTAAGGTCCCAGATACTTAATGAACATAGTAAGGTCCCAGATACTTAATAAACATAGTAAGGTCCCAGATACTTAATAAACATAGTAAGGTCCCAGATACTTAATAAACATAGTAAGGTCCCAGATACTTAATAAACATAGTAAGGTCCCAGATACTTAATAAACATAGTAAGGTCCCAGATACTTAATAAACATAGTAAAGTCCCAGATACTTAATAAACATAGTAAAGTCCCAGATACTTAATAAACATAGTAAAGTCCCAGATACTTAATAAACATAGTAAAGTCCCAGATACTTAATAAACATAGTAAAGTCCCAGATACTTAATAAACATAGTAAAGTCCCAGATACTTAATAAACATAGTAAAGTCCCAGATACTTAATAAACATAGTAAAGTCCCAGATACTTAATAAACATAGTAAGGTCCCAGATACTTAATGAACATAGTAAGGTCCCAGATACTTAATAAACATAGTAAGGTCCCAGATACTTAATGAACATAGTAAGGTCCCAGATACTTAATGAACATAGTAAGGTCCCAGATACTTAATAAACATAGTAAGGTCCCAGATACTTAATAAACATAGTAAGGTCCCAGATACTTAATAAACATAGTAAGGTCCCAGATACTTAATAAACATAGTAAGGTCCCAGATACTTAATGAACATAGTAAGGTCCCAGATACTTAATAAACATAGTAAAGTCCCAGATACTTAATAAACATAGTAAAGTCCCAGATACTTAATAAACATAGTAAGGTCCCAGATACTTAATAAACATAGTAAGGTCCCAGATACTTAATAAACATAGTAAGGTCCCAGATACTTAATAAACATAGTAAGGTCCCAGATACTTAATAAACATAGTAAGGTCCCAGATACTTAATGAACATAGTAAAGTCCCAGATACTTAATAAACATAGTAAGGTCCCAGATACTTAATGAACATAGTAAAGTCCCAGATACTTAATAAACATAGTAAAGTCCCAGATACTTAATAAACATAGTAAGGTCCCAGATACTTAATAAACACAGTAAGGTCCCAGATACTTAATGAACATAGTAAGGTCCCAGATACTTAATAAACATAGTAAGGTCCCAGATACTTAATGAACATAGTAAGGTCCCAGATACTTAATGAACATAGTAAGGTCCCAGATACTTAATAAACATAGTAAGGTCCCAGATACTTAATAAACATAGTAAGGTCCCAGATACTTAATAAACATAGTAAGGTCCCAG
Organism: Paralvinella palmiformis; assembly: GCA_025642065.1. Classification (NCBI taxonomy): domain Eukaryota; kingdom Metazoa; phylum Annelida; class Polychaeta; order Terebellida; family Alvinellidae; genus Paralvinella; species Paralvinella palmiformis. The sequence goes on along the minus strand of JAODUP010001120.1, from coordinate 261,180 downwards.
ATACTTAATAAACATAGTAAGGTCCCAGATACTTAATAAACATAGTAAGGTCCCAGATACTTAATAAACATAGTAAAGTCCCAGATACTTAATAAACATAGTAAAGTCCCAGATACTTAATAAACATAGTAAGGTCCCAGATACTTAATAAACATAGTAAGGTCCCAGATACTTAATGAACATAGTAAGGTCCCAGATACTTAATAAACATAGTAAGGTCCCAGATACTTAATGAACATAGTAAGGTCCCAGATACTTAATGAACATAGTAAGGTCCCAGATACTTAATAAACATAGTAAGGTCCCAGATACTTAATAAACATAGTAAGGTCCCAGATACTTAATAAACATAGTAAGGTCCCAGATACTTAATAAACATAGTAAGGTCCCAGATACTTAATAAACATAGTAAGGTCCCAGATACTTAATAAACATAGTAAAGTCCCAGATACTTAATAAACATAGTAAAGTCCCAGATACTTAATAAACATAGTAAGGTCCCAGATACTTAATAAACATAGTAAGGTCCCAGATACTTAATAAACATAGTAAGGTCCCAGATACTTAATGAACATAGTAAGGTCCCAGATACTTAATAAACATAGTAAGGTCCCAGATACTTAATGAACATAGTAAGGTCCCAGATACTTAATAAACATAGTAAGGTCCCAGATACTCAATAAACATAGTAAGGTCCCAGATTCTTAATAAACATAGTAAGGTTCCAGATACTTAATGAACATAGTAAGGTCCCAGATACTTAATAAACATAGTAAGGTCCCAGATACTTAATAAACATAGTAAGGTCCCAGATACTTAATAAACATAGTAAGGTCCCAGATACTTAATAAACATAGTAAGGTCCCAGATACTTAATGAACATAGTAAGGTCCCAGATACTTAATAAACATAGTAAGGTCCCAGATACTTAATAAACATAGTAAGGTCCCAGATATTTAATAAACATAGTAAGGTCCCAGATACTTAATAAACATAGTAAGGTCCCAAGTACTTTAAGGACCCATTAAATTTACTGAGAACACTCTGATCTTAGAGAGGATCCCTTAAATTCATTGATGATCCTGATCGGGGATCTTGTAGACTTACTGATGATTTGTTTAGCTTATGCAGGATCCTGAAAATTTATTAAAGATCCTATAAAGTTATTGAACATCTTATGATCTCAAAATGAATCATCTGTACACAGTCGGGATCGTACAAACTTGCTCATAATCCTATGAAGCTACTGAAGATGATAGATCATGTAAGTACACGGAGGATCATATAAACTTACTGGATATTTATCAAATATATATATATAATACATACATAAATGTTAGGTTCTGATATGTCCTTGCCCAAATGTCAAAATATCATTTATAATGTACTCATAAAAACAAAACATCTGTTTAAGCTCAGCCTTAATCTTATCAAACTTCCCACGACCTTCCTATTTCAATATCAAATGCGAGTAACTTTCACTAAGAGATATTCAATCATATGTAGAACAGAAATGTCACTATTTTATGGTGCCCTTGGAGCACACGGTAGGCTAAGTGGGTCACAGCTATATAATAGGCTATCATCAGTAATTAACAATATTATGATTTGTTAATTATTCTCTCATTAAAATATAACTCTGTTTCAAGTTCCCAATACACATACCAAATGTGCTAACTGTGCTATAGTACAAAGATACAACATCTAAAGTGGTCAAAATCAGCAACTTATTCTGCTATAAACAACTTTTGATTTATTATTCTTATTAACACATCTGACAACTCTATTTAGGTTACTGATGACAATTCTATGATTAATCGTGATACCGTCAGTGATATTTAATATCGGTGATAGTCGATGGTCGTGTTAGTCAAATATCGCTGTCTCCAATTATTTCCTAACAAAGTTTGTCATGTATAATGTACTAAAGTCATCAATAGCTATCTGTTGCAGAGAATACTGGCTTCAAAATATTGGACATTTGTGTTATCACTGTCATCAAAGATTCTAATTTTAATATATGTTAATTAGCTTTTTTATTTATTGATATATAATTCTACAATTTGTATGCATAATTTATAAACAAAACATGTTTTGATTGGCATTCTTATTTTATGACTGGCATACTCATTTTGTGATTGAAAACCTGTTTTATGAATAATATATCTGTTATATAAATAATAGAGCCATTTTATGACTGGTTTAGCTGTTTTATAATCAGTATAACGTAAATACTGTTAGGATTAATATATTAACATAAATTTACTAATATAATGTGCTATTTACCAATATGCTAGTGCCAATAAATACATCTGTTCCAAAATTGGGATATGACTGTTAGCTGTTTTGTTCAATAAAATAATGAACAAGTTTATCTCTCAGGTTTTCACAATGAACAAATTCACATCATCATCATCATCATCATCATCTTTCAAACACTGAGGATATAATAAATTACTAGACAGTTATGATAATAATTCTTTAATACTACAATAATCTGTCTACTAACCTGGCAAATATCACTTGTACTTTGTGCACGACTTTGTCCAGAAATACTATTTGGAGACTGAAATCCACTTGGCGTGCCTTCTTCATCAGAGCCTTGGGGGGGGGGAAACATAAAATGAATGAAATTATGAGAAATTTACAAATCCAGATGAAATGAAAACGCATAAAAAAGAGAAAAAAACGCTTAGCAAATTACTATACAAGTATAAATATTCTGATGATTTTGTGTGTGTCTTGAAGCAACCAAAAGCTAAATATATATTTTTTAATCATAGAAATCTGATCAACTTATTGACAGACAAACTAAATATTACAGTTTGTCTACAATAGACAAGGATTATGTAAGAACAGATAACTATTACTAACTAGTTTCTAAGATGTTATCCATTAACAAATGGACAGACCTTCAGACAGATGAATCAGTGAGTGTTATGTTTAGCTTTGGTAAAGGTCTCACATAATTAATTATTAGTTTAGTACAGAATACTGTGAAAGATGCTACAGAAGTGGACTTCAGCAAGACAATGGATGAAGAAAACAAAGAATAACCAAAGGTACTTGATAATAAACACTGACAACTTAAAAGGTTTAATAAACAGAATACTGTCTTATCGGTAAACGGACAAAACCCCATCGGACAAAACCCCACTCGGACAAAACCCCACTTTAAAAAAAAAAAAAAATATATATATATATATTACACACACGCACACACACACACCACACATACGTTATGATTTTTGTACTTTAGATCAGACACCTGAATTTACCGAATAAATCACATAGTCTAATGTATATTTTACTATAGAATAATTATAAAAGAAGCCATCCACAGCTACTACATGTATCATAGGCTCTAGCCATTAGCAATGAAATAAATCCATCTACTATTGATGTCAGGGATGATCCTTTCATGACTAATTCATAATTGCAGTGGCTTTTTGATCTGTTGCTGGAATGCATGTACCAATTATAAACGAAGCGATCCACTGTTATTGACTGGGATAATGTGGATGATCCTTTCATGATCAATTCACAATTACAGTGGCTTCTTGATCTAAGGGATAATCACAACTATTACAGTAAAGCAGGTCAAATAGCTATTGAAGTTCAAACACACACACACACACATACATATATATTCTTCAACAGTTTATACACACACATATATATATATATATATATATATATAGTTAATTTAAGTCTTATTTTACATGTAAAGCACTTTTGAACATGTTGTACAATATTATGGAGAGTGCTATATAAATGTTGTATGTAATAATAAAAATAATTAATTAATTAATCAATTAATCAATCAACAGCATCAAAGACCTAATAAAAAACATTTATTAAATATTATTTTAAGAGTGGGGTTATGTCCAAAATGTGTATTAGTGAGTGGGGTTTTGTTCGAGTGGGGTTTTGTCCTGGATTCGTCTTATCATTCACACATTTCTTGTAACGTATTATTGTTATCAAAGTGACAAAAAGGTAAACAAGAATGAGATATTTTAGTACAATTCATATCTTTAATGTAAGTTACAAACATGTTTACAAATTTACGCCTGAACACCATGCAGAAGCGAATTAGGCTAATATGCTGCCTAATTGAAGATGGTGACAGCTCAGTTTCACTTCAAAATTATTTCAGTTATTTCTACAGTAAATCGGTCTTCAAGCCTAGAAATCTGGTAAATTTAAACTAATTATAACTCTCCCGACACCAAGAAACACATAAATTATTCTAACTTTGTGGAGATCCACTTAAAATCGCCATCGAAAATATGGTCGTGATAAGGCTAGCGCCAATAAAATATATGCATTGCTATTTATAATACTATAAACTTAATTGAACTATGTTCAATGTTATTATAATAAATCACTTAATTCCCTTATGTCTAATTATTATCTTTGATCACTTTCAATTACCAAATGATCAAAGGATCTTACACAAAATGGTGTGCAAATCCAGCTATACCAAAACTAGGCTTTTCAGACATTTTTTCTGGTCAACAAGGGGTGCACTTTATACATGACTGTGCGCTATACACTGGAGATTATGGTACTTATCATGTTCTAACAACATTGGACAGATGGGGGATGGGGAAGACATTTCCTCACAGCCAACTGTTTTCAGTAGGTCAACATATAAATACAAATACATCTTCCCATTTACATGAAAAGAAGTATCTTTTTTTAAGTAAAATAAAAACATCTTGACAAAAGATGACTCAAGACCTAGTGGCATAAACATATTCTTATTCTTGGGTAATTCATGACATAAAATTTTAAATCTGTTCTAAAAACACACCCAATCAAGGTTGATTTCACAGATAAACACTAATTATTGTTTAAATCTCTTATAGGGTTTTACAGACATATTATTTAGCCTTAGGGTATTATTATATTACATATTATTCATACAACACTTTTGAATAGCTCCTGCTAGTAAGGGTGCTTTATTAAATATACATTATTATTATTATAACATTTGCTTTCAACTATAACAGTCACACTAAACAAAAGATGTTTTACGTAAGAAGAAAAATACATTGTAATGTTCACAATTTTAATACAAAACTAAGACTCTTAAAAGGTGACATATATCAACATGTTAACTTACTGATATCAGATTTAATGTTACTAATGAAAACTCCCTTTAAATCCTGACCCAAATATTAACATATAAACATTGTCTGACAAATCCTTAAGGCTAACATCTATTACTAGCAGCTTCACTAATCCACTCTGTACTTAACCATGGAACATCCAACAAAGTGGACATTCAACAAAACTAGCACTAAATTAATCATTTCCATTGACCTTTTGACACCAACGTAAGCTCTGACACGATCAGGTCATTTACTCTTGGTCAATACTTTGACAATCCGACTCGTCATATAACTAACTGTTTGGTGACTCACCATGCTTATTGACAAATATATCACCCATCAGCCAAGAAAGGCCACAGGTTGAGCTAGTTAGTTAGTTCAAGACTATAATCTCTCCGGCCAAGTCGGCGACTCCACCTCAGCTGTATTGCTCAGCTTTCTCGGGAAATCCTCATTAATGTGATGGAGGTTTGTGTCCGTTTTGTGTATCCTGGTATTTTTGGTTTGTCTGGGATGTTTTGCAGGTATTTATCAAGTTTGTGCTTGAAATTGATCACGGAGCATCCTGTCTGGCCACGAATATATATACTGGAAGGCTGTTGAAAAGCTGTGGACCCCTAATTTGAAGGCTCCTTTCTCTAATTGCCCTAATTTTACCAGATGTTTTAATTGGGGGACTTGGCACAGGCAACTCTGCCTTGTTGATGTGTATGATTTTATTCCAACATTTGGGGCAATTCCTTTCATAATTTTCCAGATGTATATAATTCGATATCGTTCCATCCTCCTCTTCTGAGAGTACATCTTGAGGGCTGATAGTTAATCCCAATAGTTTAGCTCAGATATTGGATATATCTTACTGGGGAATGATCTGAAGAGGGACTCAATTTTCTGGATATCTCCAACACTGTGTGATGTCCATAGCTGGGAGCAGTAATCTATGTGTGGCTGGCCTAAGCTGTACCATAGTGTTTTCATAGTGTGCATATCTCTGGCATGTAAAGATCTTATGATCCATTTGCATTTTTGCTGAACTTTGTTACATGTTGTCTCTATATGGTCAGTGAAACTGAGTGTCACTCATTTTGATACCAAGGTCTTTGACACATTGAGTTTGTTAAATTTTTCTGCTGTTTGGTCCAAAGATTGAGGTGGAGACTTTTATTTCCTGATTTATACCATATCGGAATAGTTCAAACTTGTTTTCATTAAATTGCATGTTGTTTATTTGTTACCACTTGTATAATGTTTTGTGAGGATATTTTGACACAAACCCTTCATCGTTTTCTGTGATATAAAAACAACGTCTGACCAGCGCTAACACTAAACAAAGGCTTGATGAGTACCATGGTTAAACAAAATACTCATTCCCTCAGTGCAATTAAAATGATGACATTAGAATAGGGAGAGAAATATGAATATAACAAACATTTCCTTCTGACATGCTATCATGATGATAGTTTTGTCTCCATTTAAAAATGTTATCAATAAACAGAATTTAACATACAGCAGGTAGTTAGTATATAATATAACAGTGGATTTTGCAAAAAAATCCTCCCTAAGAAGAGTTGAATATATATATATATATATATATATATATATTATTCACACACATACACACACATATCCATACCATGTGGTGTTGGTGTATAACTTTCTCTAGGCGAGTAATACTGGTCGGCACATTCGTCACCAACTGTCACATGGTTCTGGCCCAGTAAAGGGGTACGCTCATTAACATATATGCCATGGGCTTCTGAAAACAGCAAACAGGAAAAACTCTATTTAACATTTATGCTAGAAGATATTAAAATAGTAATCATTTATGAGCAAGGTGAACACAAAATTCAGTTTTATGTGTTGTGTGTCTGTTATTTCTTAAAATTAGTGTTCTGCAAAGTTTATGCATATACATTTCTAAAATAGATGTCAATATGAAATATCAAAATGAAATATGAAGTTACTAATCAAAAATTGATTTGTTCATGAAGCTGAAAACAATATTTGTTTCTGTTACTGATATCTTTTCAGTCGAACTTCAATGACCTCACAAAACTTTTACCAGTTGTCACCCGCATCCCCCAACACACACACATACACACACAAACCAGGGAACATTTTGTTTAAAAAAAATTATTAGCAACAATTGCTAATCAGTTAGGAAATTGATTAGCAATTGCATGGTTTGTGTAGCATTTTTTTAAAGGCAAGTTAGAATTAGTCATACATTTTCCCAAAAACATTATTGTGTTATATAATACATGATTGTGTTATATAATACATTATTGCGTTATATAATACATGATTGTGTTATATAATACTTTATTGTGTTATATAATACTTTATTGTGTTATATAATATATGATTGTGTTACGGTATATAATACATTATTGTGTTATATAATACATCATTGTGTTATATAATACATGATTGTGTTATATAATACATGATTGTGTTATATAATACTTTATTGTGTTATATAATATATGATTGTGTTACGGTATATAATACATTATTGTGTTATATAATACATGATTGTGTTATATAATACATGATTGTGTTATATAATACATGATTGTGTTATATAATACTTTATTGTGTTATATAATATATGATTGTGTTACGGTATATAATACATTATTGTGTTATATAATACATCATTGTGTTATATAATACATGATTGTGTTATATAATACATGATTGTGTTATATAATACATGATTGTGTTATATAATACATGGTTGTGTTATATAATACAGAAACTGATCTAACTTAAAAGAATTACAACACAAACATTGTATGCAACTTCAGTTTTATTTGACATGACCCCCATCTTGTCACAACGACTACAAAACGTCACTTGAGCAAACACAGTATTGCAGCTCAGTAGTGAATGTCACTACATAGCGATCAGCGACACAATACTGAACAAAATGTTCATTGCATACATACACACATAGAGAGATAAGATAGTTGACCCACCTTGTTGACGTATCTTCTCCTCCCGTGGTAGAACCTTAAAGTCAAGGAACCAAACTTCGATCCAGCTGATGATGAAGGAGATGATAAGTAGAAGGTAGCACATTACATTACCATGGACTCCATCAAACTGTCAATATAACAGTATTGTTACAATCATATTAGTCCTCCAACAATGATGTGCGTGTGTGTGCGTGTGTGTGTGGTGTTATCTTTGTTTATCTGGATTTCCTATATGTATGTATATTTATCCATATAAAATGAAACGTGTTTTCTGATTTCAATGCCTAAATATTTGATGCATGAATCACTATTACACTCATTTCTCAGACTTGCCTAATAACAGACATAAACGTGAACCAAAGAGATCTTAGACCACTTCTAGGTTTGTAACAAGTGTTTATCAAATACATCAAATGGAGGAAACAATTTGAATAAAAGTAAATATGTAATATTTTCAAAACAAAAGCAACCTAATTAACATTAATTACACGACATCTAGCCTATAGACGAATCACTCACTTTGTAAAGGAAAACTTTGCTGAGAACAAAGACACATGTAACAAATGTTGTAACCTGAAACAGAAGTTTTACATTGTTACATAATCCAAATCAAATCCATATTATCATTTACAGCTAAGTTATTGTTAAGTTTGCCGATACAAGTAAAATTGAGTGAGCACAGACATCAACAGATGAAGAATGTTTATTACAGGCAATAACAAGTCATAATGTTGCTATCTTTTACTTACACAGTCACATGATCTAACATGACCGTACAAAAATAACATATTTTAAATACCGAGATATAAATGGCTTGAGGGATATTAGCTTAAGATCTTTATAATAAAGTAAGAATAGAGTCATTAAAATGTTAATTATTCTCAAAGCCATTTTGACAGGCTTCATAATTTAAAACATCTTTTGAAACCATAGGTCTTTATCTGTATTCGGTAATCTGGAATAAAATCATGAATATTATTCACACGCACGCACACACACACACACACACACTGCACTTTCTTAATGCCAGATATTAAATGTGATTCCTTTTCAGGTTTAATGTTTTTCATGCAGCCTTCTAAACTAATTATTATACTATCTATTATTACATAATGTATGCGTCACTTACTGCCACGACAGAAGGGTTTCGTATTCTAAACAAGCCATAAGCCAACAGCAAGGGTACAGCTCTCCAGGCTGCACAGAGCTTTTATAAAAGATATACAGAAATAATATCTTTGTATCTCACAATAACAATAATATTCCATAAATAACAGTACCACTTTGAAATGACAATCACATGCGTGTGTATATTACTTATGGTAATAATATTATTTAATTTTGCAGTTTATATAAACTAGACAAATTTTACTTACAACAGTATCAAACAGTGAATGTTTAAAAGTGTAATGGACAACTTCATTTATAAACTGGTCCCAAGAAGAATCTTTTGTTATAATCTGAAAAAAAACATATCCAAGCAATTAGTAGAATTTAAACCTTACTATTTTACCATTTATAGAATGGTCATCAAATTAGCACCCAGGTCCCAGAAAATCAGTCACTAAGTGAGTGCTTTGTTTAGCCAGTAAACTGAGATTAACAGGCAGAACTTTTATTACAGGATGGTAAATTGCCCAGACATGTGCAGAGCCTGAGGGCATTCTGATGGTACAGTAGTTAGACTATTAGAGCGCTGCTTTGCAAACTTCCAGGCTCTGGGTTCAAATCCATCTCCTCTGCCATATGTCCCAGCCGAGACCAAAAACAACTCAATTCAACTCATCGTGTAATACCTCAAAGTCTGCAGCACACTATGCTGCTAACTTTGTTACGAAATGAATGACTGTGAGTGAGCGAGTGGCTCATTTAGCCTTTGCGCTGGCCACACCTGGAACATATGGTTGACAGGCAACATCCCAGAGATACATTGCACAAACACAGGTACCGAACTTAGAGCCTGAAGGTTTGCAGCTCCGTGTTCTATTCATCGTGCCATTGGAAAACCCGAAACATGTTAAATGACTATCAAAACACCTCGTCATAAGTATGTCTACGGAACATTGACTTAAAGAGTATATTTGCTTACATGCATTTTATAAGAAAAGATAATATCAGTAGGTTATAGCTATGATTAATATAAACAATAAAGTTTCTACTTTAGATGCTTTCTTCAAATTTTTACTGCTCAATTTACATTAAATAAGATTTATGGTATTTGCAATTGTGCACTAAACTGGGAATGATTATAAAACAGAATTGATCAATTATCTCACACACACACACACACACACACACACACACACACTTACCTGTGTGTATAAAACCCATAATGTGAAAATAAATATAAGGTCAAAGGTAACAATGAGACAGAATGTCCGTCGGACGGGTGACATAATGCCACAACAGGCCTGATTATCCCATGGCACAGGTCTTCGAACTCTGTAAAGTAAATAATCTCATAACATTAACATCTTGACAAACAAAAAATACACAAAGCTGAAAAGTTTATAATTAAATATAAAAAATGTCGAAGGCATAATTCACACACAAAGATATCAATTTACCTCTGGTCTCCACTAAGAGACAAACTTCTATATATAATTTCGCCAGCTGTTCGTGCTTGGACATTCCGGGATTCCATATCACAGGGATCCTAAGTAATATCATTTAATTCAATACAATTAAAAACAAAAGTCTATCATTAACATTACTGACATCTTAACAATTGTTGTCCAAATTTAGATTTAATTAAATATCAGCACATCATCATATTTACAAGGTTCTTATCGATGTTAGCAATGCTTTCTATATCCTGTTACCAGAATTTAGAATACATCAGTTTCTGCCTTGCTGCATCACACTTAATAAAATATAGAGAAATATCAAATAAGTAACACAGCAGTATTTGTAAAGTGGAACTCTGTCAAAATCTCGGAGAAAGGCAATACACATAAGAGCTGAATTTTAACCTTAAATAGTGATTTATAAAAGAAAATTTATATTAGACATAGAATTATAAGATAAAACATTGTAAATTATGAAAAAAATGACATGTTTAAAATGATGACTAGTACAGACTAGTGATAATAAGAATCAAATAAATGGATAAAAAAAACTTTCTGATAGGTTATACGTATAGCAACCAACTTCTTTATGTGATAACAACATTATTATGGTATATCAATTTTTCAATCACATTTGGTCAATGTCCCAATACAACAGGGATTATCTTGTTTAATTGTTTCAGGATTGAGACAATTAAGCAACAGAGAGAGAAAGGGTGACAGAGAAGGTGTGTGTGTGAGGATAGTGACAACACCAGAAAATCATCATAAACATCTATAGCCTAGTATGTCAAATCAGAACAACACTGATCAGTTAGGAGAATAAATGAATTAGTCATCTACTATGGCTTAATCAAGTCAAATGATAACAAGCAGTTTCTAGGTGTAATATGTCTGTTTGTGTGTAGATACACATACAGTGCTGTCACCTGGTGTAGGATGATAATGTGGAAACATAGTACCAATGGGTTAGTTATTGCATATTTATATAAATATTTACTTACTTAAGCCAACCCCAAACTTGAGTAGATAGTAACAGTGAGATAAAGAATATTTATATCTATCTACCAGTTATATATATATATATATATATATATATATATATATATATATATATATGTATACATACACAAAATATGTTATTAACATCAGTAGACATATTATAATATACATAGTATATATATTAATAATAATTATTGTACATGACTTTATTTAGTGTTTGCGTAAAGGAGGCAACATGAAATATCTGTTAACATTCTAAGTTGATCAATACTCATGAAAATATTACTTTTCATTCACCAAAAGCACAAAAATTTGATTAGAACCATCTCAATAAAAGAAAACAAAATACTTAGTGTACATATCCTTATATAGAACATTTCTGATTATAATATTAGCTTATAGGGAAACTTTAGTTATTACATCTTGTGCTGAAACAGTGTTAAGATAAATAAAGCAGTTTTTGCCACTCCAGAATTTTTGCTTCATATAAATAATGGGTCACTGAAATATATTACCTGGAAGTATTGTTGTGGCAATTTTGCCAAAATTATTTGAAGACATTTTAATTCAAAATAATAGTTCTTGATCTCACCAAACTGATTTTCTTTTTTACTACAATCATATTTAGATTTAACTTAGTACGTTTGTTAACTTTTACTAGTGTCAGCTGAATGTATGAACTTCATTTAATAAAAAAATAATCGAAACTGTACTTGTTTTTAATTTTGTCAATTCATAGCATCAAAACAAAAATATAACAAAGCATTATGCTGTTATAATATATGTTTCCCATCTCGATCCTCAAAATAAATCTACTGTCCACTAATACCAAGGCACAGATAGAAATGTAGGTTCTTTTACAGCCACTTTTGTTCATGTTATAAGCTAAATGGGTTGAGCAGTTTCAGAATAGGATAAAAGGGCGCCTCCGTGGTCTAGCGGTAGCATGCTGGGCCACAGATCACTACCACCCGTGTTTGAATCCCGGTGTGGGCATATCTGAAGGTTGTTTCGTCTTTCATTTCGTATCATTACCGTTGGAGGTTGCTCGGCCCATTTAGGCTACCTTGTGCACAAAAGTGGCCATAAAACGTGCCTCTATTTAACTGTGCCCTGTAGGTTTTATTTTGCGCCCTGTGTATTTATAGGGCGCCCGGTGTTATTGGTAATTATGATACTGTCACAAGATCCATTTCATGAATACCAGTATTAACTAAATGCCAAAGTTACCTAAAAAACTGAATTTCAAATGATGTGCCCTCAAAAATATATTTCACGATTATTACATGATTTAACTAACTCAACGTATTACTTTAGTGCACATCTGACAATGACATCCTAATATTTTTATCTTCTGCCTTAATATTTTATAAATATAGTTTATTGAATAGATTTAGGCATAATTACATTAAATATTTGTGTTGCTCTTCCATGATTACAGAATACTGTCATAGTCTGTGGAATAAAATCGTGAAATTTATTTATTTTTATTGGATTTGTTTAAATGTAAACAACCCTATTTGGAAAAGCAGTGCTCAATACAACATATTTGTCGACAATTAATTAATTAATTCTGGAATTGGATCAAATCAAAGAGTAAATTAATGTATACAAAATAATCCTACAACAGTGACCCATTTGGTTAGTGGCTAGGCATGATTTTGCATTGGAAAACATAGAATGTTGAGTGGTTACAGGTGCAAAATATTATGATGTATTGAAAGCATACACTTCACTCAACAAATTCCTAAAAAAGCAGCTCCATCTAGTATTTAAGGCGAAGATGTGTTACAAACACAACATTGACTCTACATCATGATATCTGCTTGATGTTCGTTACTTGCTGTATTTTGCTATACCCATTGTCATATATAACAATGCAATGACAAGTAATATGAATTTAGGATGATAATGTTTTTCAATAAATATATATAGTCACTTGTGTCACAATCTTGTATTCTATTTAATTTATGGGAAATTCAGCTGTGTGAATAATTCACAGAAATTCTTATTTAATTCATATCCCATAACATGTTGCGATGATAATCACGGAGGTATTAATTTAATCTACCAGATGGCAGGAAATCAAATTCTGGTCATGTTCTAAAATATATATGGTACTTAAATAATGATTTTTTAAGGAACAGACCACTGATAGAATTAAAACATGAATAAGTATAAAGAGTACATACAGTGTTTACATTAACTCCAGCAGGAGCACAATTCTACAATAGTCATGAAGGAGTGTTGATATATATATATATATATATATATATATACACACACACACACTTCACCACTGTATACCATTCTTTAAAAAGGATAGGTATCTTCTTTATCTGTCCATAATTGTCTGATATATGAATGTGCCAAAAAAGTACAATCAATTAGCTAAATGGAGTAATACTAATAGTAAAAGTCAAGCAAAAGATCGGAGTCGTCTAATCTCTTCACTTCCTCGTCTGATGATATGGAGTATATCAAGTTTGCGTGCTACTCAACACCATACGCATGATGCATTTCAAATTGTATGAATCACTGAATCATGTTTTTAAATTTTAAAATCAAAATGACTTATTGTTGCACACATCTCACATATATATATATATATATATATATATATATATATATATATATACACACAAAGTTCTCAGTTTTTTTACAAAACATTCAAAAGCCTGAAAGATGGTTGCTCCCAGGTGTTATTTATATACACTGAGATATATATGTGCATACACTTCCAGCACAAAAAACTATTTGTTCAGATATATATATATATATATATAAACTGAGGAATAGGATTTTAAGCCACTGAGACCTTCTCAGAACCTATACTTTTCTAGTTTTCAATCCTTATAGTTGGCTCATTTGCCAAGTGGAAGTTGTCAATAAGTGACATACATTGTTTGTAGACAAGTAACAGAAAAAAAGCTGATAATGTATTGAAAAAATATATGCTTTTAGATGCCTGCATGGACAAATACATTTCATTGGCTCATAGAAAGTACTAAATAAACAGTTAGCCTATACAAATGTGTTCAAGTATCCCATACCAAAATCCTATATCCACCTTTGATTAGACTTAATTTGTCAAACATGGAGAAAAAGGCTTACCCGTATTAGGCCAGTCTTTAAAAAAATTGATTGAGGGTTACATGGCCAAACAAAAATCCATACAGTAGGTAGGAATTAATTTTTTTAATATATATATATATATTGTCTAGTGGAATATATTGTTCATGAAGAATTTTTTCATTCAACTACAAGCACGCCAGTAATGACTCACACTAGATATCATACAACTTACAAGATTGTTTCAGATATAGACTCACTTAATTGAACTTGTATTTTCAATATTTTTCCACAGTCTACTAACAATTCACAATCATCACATAAAGCAGAACCCACCCTTGTTTGGATCTTCAAATTTGGCACCAAAAAAGAAAATATACCACAAAACTGCACGCGAGGTCTGGTGACCTATTTAGGTCATCGATCAGATGATTACATATAAATGTAAAACCACTATTTACTTATTAAAACCACCAACAAGAATAACTCATTTGTTAACCTTTCTAAATCAAGATTTATTAATAAAAAAAAAAGTTGAGTGACCAGACATAGTCTGTGATCAATCAGGCGTATCTCCCCTAACGATAGTTAGCTTTCATTCAGCCATCTTGTAGTGAATATGATAATGTCTGGAACTATTTGAAGTGAATAATGCGAACCACGAAATATGTTGCATGTGATAAAACTTATTGTTTCATTTAAGGTCATTGAGTACGATAAGGAAAACATTAATCCACCAGTATTGCTTGCTATTGTTGTAGTACGAATGTACACAAAACAACTCATTCGTTGAAAGATTTTTAACAAGGACGTTGTTGCGTAGCTGAGCATCAGAACCATGTTTGTTGGCGTTAAAGGCCCAATCACTCAATGCACAACCACCAAATGTGCATTTTTGTAGTGCTTGGATGCGGAATTGTGTACGCTGGTGTAAAAGAGCCGAGCACTGAGTGCGCATGGGCCTGTTTTAGCTAGTTTCAGATGCTCGGATGCAGATATAAAAAGATCTGAGCTAGCATGTTACAATCATGTAGATATAGTTGGACAGATGGGATATCCTCGATCTCCTTTATTCTTGTTTGAATATCTTCAAAGATGTCGAAAGCCTCAACCTACCTTTAGTCTGAATAAAAGTGTATTATGTCCAGCCGCCATATATTAAAAAAAAAGATAATGGGTTTGTGAGTTAGTGAATGTGCGAACACGGTTATGATGCTCGGCTACGCAACCACTTTGTTTTAACAAATATTCCTCAGTCTCCAGATAATCATATCTGCATGTAGTTTAAATGTCATGCGATAGATAACGTCACCATGCATAATTGCCCACACAAGCAAGCCAATTCGTCCCATTTACGCACACAGTGAAGAAAGCGCAAGTAAACCGATATTTCAATGTATGAAGAAGACTTGGTATTACCATAAATTAACGGAGTACTGATGCATTATGTGGGCTGTCGAAGCAAAACACCAATCAAACGACAAATACAAGCAGTATTTAAGCATGAAAAAATAGTTGAAATGTATTTTTCATTTCTTCACAATTCTATACCACCATACAGCAGTTTTGGAATCTTATGGTCGAGTAACCCCAAACAAGATTACTTTTAAGACTGGCTTTGGGACAATAAAATAAATGAGTTAAATATTTGTTTAGGTCCAGTTTCAATTTGGTCAAACTCTCTATGAACACTCTACCAGAAAATCGTCAACAAAAGTAAACTGTTTTAAGTTTCAATTCGAGAACCACATGACATACAACACGACACTGTAGTGTAGGGGCAGTCTCAAACATCAACTAAATTGTGGAGGGAAGAAAACTGGAACACAAGGTAAACATAGCTAAAGCCCAATAGTATAATCCAGTCTCCAAAAGTTGATATGAATTAACTACATAAAACAAACACTGACAGACATCGACAATAGGAAAACTATACTTCAACTGTTGTAGAAGATAACTATAAGTATAACTGGCAAATGATAATAAATTTAAACCAATTATAGGTGTGGCAAATGGTCAAACCATCACTATAATAGGCTCATGGAATTTGATGTTCGATGGTGATCAGTGGCTATGCATTGTCGCAAAGGGGCTAAATTACCTGTGGGAGCTCTAAGCCTATATTACCAGATTTTAAACCGAGTTGTCTTGGTGGCTGAGCCTGCCAGTAACCCTCCTTGTGTTGGTCATGGTGTCATTTACTGACACTCTGTGTGTGTATCTTAGTCAGTGTCACCCTATTTTTGGCCTATAAAAGCATAAATGAAGGTTGTGGCAATGTGATGTTCAGTTATTATCTTCTTTGTGGTATTATTTTGTTGTATTATATCCATTGAAAAAGAGTATAAAGAATAAATAAAAAAAACATCCAGTGATCATTACAAACCGAGGGACAACAACATCACATGACAAACTTCTTTAACACCAATATCCTCAAAAAGAATTGAGCACAGTGGGGGGGGGGGCAATCTCATAGTCAAGATACAATGACATAATTCATCAACAAATTTTAGTGCAGTCTGCTCCAGCATCAAGATGACATTGGAACTGGCGGCGATTTTGTTTTACGGATTAACTTGGATTGCCTGCATCGTTCCTGGCATGTGTCTGTCATTCCAAACAATGTGAAGTCATACTAGACTTGCCCCAAATATGGCAAATACGCATAGATTGATTATTGGGCTTAGCCGAATATAGGGAAGTGGCTGATAGGTCTAAATAATACAAAATAAAACACGGCTATATATCTCTAGATATATATATATATTATATCTATTCTAGTTAAATATCGCTTAATTAAAGTAACGGCGTTAGTAACGCTATCCCAACTGAAATCTCTAACCGGGAGTTTGTGTCTCACTTAGTCACTGTGTGAGTGTGTGTATATATCAAAGTCAGTGTGTGTATCAGACTCGGACTGTGTGTTTGTCACTTTGTGTACAAAGCAACTAGATATCATTAGATATAAATCTAGACTAGAGTAATCTGAGTAGAGTCTAGAATACTGAATAAACCTAGAAAAAATCTAGAACTAGCCTCCTACTCCTAGAAAGATTCTAGCAACTAACTTACTAAGGCGAGTGGTGAAACCGGTTCGGCGAAGAGTGCTAGATTCTAGAAGTAGTATTATACTTACACTTACTACTAGAAGTATAACTAGATCTAGATCTCTAGTTTACAACAACTTGAACGAGTACAACTACAAGTCTATACTAACTAAGTATTAGATCTAGTCTAGACTAGAGTCTAGATCTAATACTTAGTATTAGATCTAGACTAGTATTATACTAGATCTAATATTATTGGCCTATTTGATAAAGCAGACACTCACCGTATTTACACTGATTAGAGACATAACAGCTAGAAAAGCAGTGTACAAAGTACAATTATAATAGATCTAGATCACAAATCATAGCAATATTTAAATAAATATCGTTTAACTAACACTATCCCGACTCAAAAATTTTAACCCGGAATTTTCAACAAGAGAATCATGTGACATTTCGAACTATGACCCGCATTAGACTTTTACACAGCAAAGAATGTCACAAATTTCTTTCACTAGACGGCAGCACGATAGAAGCTAGTTATGAAGTACATAAGAAACACTCAAACCAAAATAAAGCACTCTGCTTACATTGCAATCAAAACTTCGACCCCGTCCACTATCTAATTAATTGTCCCGCCTTCCCAGCCTGCCGACAACCTCTTAAACAACTCTTAACTCCGGCACAACACAACCTAACCGACACAGAAAAAGCAGTCATTGTAATACGCAAAGTCACAGCCACGCCACACATAATAATACCCTTATTTAAAAAAGATCCCTACATCTGGCAAAAAACAAACACACAGTAAAGTTTTTGTAAAGGTTCGGCACCGGTACGTCCGGGACCGGTACTTTACAAAGTCATTTTCAGATACAGAAACTGTACGGAGAAGGACTCCACCATAGAGGCTGTGCCAAACAAGCGACAGCCTGGGGATACTCCCCGAACTACAAGCAAGCAAAATTGTATACACTAGGCCCCTGGAACTTGGTGTCAACGGTCACTGGTAAGTGCCGGAGCACATTTCACTAATGCGAATGTTCTTTATTATTTGCGGGAGGGTGAAGGTCGCAGGTGGGACGGACATAAAAACGTTTTTTACCACACTTTGGGTGTGATGTCATGAGCGGATCCCGGATTTAGGAGGACGGGGATTTCGAATTGAGTAATTGTACTTCTCTTACTATAGATAAATGCCTACGCCACATTATTAGGGGAGAGGTGGGTAGCTTCGACCACCTTACACTTAAATGGTTTAATTTTAGTATACCCAATACAAAAATCGGCAAGAAGTACTTTTCTGTAGGGCCAGTAATGTTTAATGTTCCTAATAAGGCAATGATCACGTGATTCGTGACCCAATTCAATGTCGTAAACGTTATTCCCATAAGCAAAGTGGCAGGGCAGGTTAACCAGAGAGCTTAAATATAGAGAGACGTTCCTGATTAAGCGACAGCCTGGGGGTTCTCTCCGAATAACAAAACCAACCATCCTGCCGCGCCAGTGAACTCCGGTGGCCTAGCGGTTAAGCACCCGGCACTTGGTGCCTACGGTCGCAGGTTCGAACTTCCAATACACACACGACCAGACTTGCAAATACACAAACGTCGTTTTATCGAGCTGACTATTATTAGCTATGATTGTTCGGGGCCAATGGGAAGACAGCTTCGGCTACATTGGTCCCCCAATTTCTTTATATGTAATATACTTGTAAAATTGTATTATGTATACGTTATTTGAAATTGGAAATAAATACTACTACCCCGTAAGAGGTCGAAACTTTTCCAGAGATTAATTTCTCGGCTCACAACATCGTGGGTGGATGCCACGTTAAATGGCGATGCCGTCTCCAATGAATTATTTAAAATAAAGTCGGGACGTTAAAAAACAGCCTCGTGGTATTTCGGCTCCATCTTTCCGTACTACTCCCCTGTGAGTGGTGGGGAGAAGTTACCTCAACCACTCGAACATAGAGGCTGTGCCGAATAAGCGACAGCCTGGGGATTCTCCCCGAACAACAAAACAAATAAACATAGCGCCAGAACCAGATAACCCTGTTCTGAGGCGTTGTACAGAATTATTACCCCTCACTCGGACCTCTTTCCAAGTGCACACAAGACACATGTCAACTCACAAGGGAGCATACACCGCATGCTGCCATTAAAGTCGCATATATATGTGTGTGTATTTACACGAAATGGCATTATAGAACAGAAGACAACAGGATATAAAACAACCCAGTAGAAAGAGTGCACATTTTCCTTAAAAAAACCTCTAAACTAAAACTGTATCTAAAACTTGTTGACAGTAGTCCAGAATCAAGCGGGTAACACTTTTTCACCCTTGGGGGGAAAATGTTATGGTCAAAATGCAAAATGGCAGCCATTGCGATAAAAAATTCCCCATAACTTCACTTCTAGACCACACAAGAGGCTAATTTTGGTGGTAAACCATACGTCTTGATGGTCTAGGAAAGAAAATATAATATATATCCTTGTCAACGATATTATTGCATCTGTTATATATAAATACTTTGCATGTTGGTTGTAGCTAACATATATTATTTATTTGCAGGAATTGCAGCAGCTGTATCAGTGAAGTGATGTTAATGTGTGGTGGTGGTAGTATAGTTACTGAGAATGTCTGCATGCTTCTTTAACCCCCAAAGATGGTTGTGTGACAATGACTGTTGGTCTTGAGGAATAGTTGGTTCAGAACTACAAGTCATGTGTGTCAAAAGTTCATATCAAACGTAGCATCTCAAAATCAAACGACCACCTATAGTCTAGCACCACAACACCACCACTGAAGCGAGCATGCCGCTCCACCTTATCCAGATTTGATTCCCAGACACACTGTCTATTCTGTGGTAAACGTTGTCAACTAGTGTCGGATTCTGGACATCCTGAACACTGGAAAATGGTCATTAAATCTAGAACTGCCGAACAAGCGGTAAACATGAGTACAAACAAGCAATACTTGACATATGTAATCATCGAAATGATGCACATGTAAACAATGTTCTTAACCGGATTCAGGATGCTACCAGCGACTTACATGCCGCTGATGCCATATACCATAAAGAATGCTACACATTATTCATTGCCTCTCGTTCCATATCTGCAGCTGTTAACAAATCATCATGTTCTTCCAATAAATCAGGGTTTTCTGACCCAGCATTTCAAATGGTAGTTGACGCCATTGCATGCAACCCATCCCATATTTGGCATTCAGTAGATGTCCATATAACTTGTACTTGTCACACAAAGGTAGTTGCCTATCACGGACACCATTGACAACAAAGTTGACCCAACAGTTTGGCAATGATCTACTGGTTCTGTTAGGTAGTGGAATTGCCAATTGTGCTCAGATTGGGTGACGATGATGAGGACAATGTTAGTGCATCAGTGGAAATTGTGGCTAAGTAGATTATTCGCGAATGTAGAGAACTCAAGAATGATGAAAGGTATTACCAGACTATTAAATCTTGATGAGTCCAAAGTTGCAGTCCAACTCTTCTATCACTTCTGAAATTAGGTTACACCTCATTGCATGCACCAATGTCTGGTGAACTTATTGGCAATATTGTTACTAACAGTATAACGTACCAGGCAACAACCCTGCAAGTTGCACTGGGACTGATAAGTAAGTTACATAAGTTTGGTGTAATTTCATATGACGAGGTTCTTCGGTTCAAGGCGTCTGCTGCCTCAGCTGTCAGAAAACCAGGACTTGTACAAACTGTCGCTGTTAATTTTGATGCAAATATATCATCTGCATATGGTCTTCGTTCCACACATGCTTTGGCCTTGTTGATAACTCAAGTACAAAGTAGGGTTCATCTTGAGGTTTCTCTATATGATGAAAGACCCCCCCCCCCACCCCATAAACCGTGTGAAGAAAGAAGACCTATTGAGCCAGCAGCTCCCATTTATCGCTATAATCGGTCTAAAAGGCCTATGATGCTTGTAGAGCATTCAACAAAATATGTATTACCATTAACAATATTGGCAAGTCAACAGGTGGCAGTTGCTGGAGCGGTCTTCACCTTCTTCCAAATGATAGTCTGTGACCACAATACTCCAGAATATGGTGGTTTCCTCATTTTCCTCTGGTTTCAATGCCATCACGTGAACAAGGTCAGTCTGTACAAGCTGCTACGAAAACACTTGATATTTGGCCTGATCATGTGTGGTAGCAGCGCACACCGAATGATTTACATTAAAGCTACAACAGAGAAACACTCCACCATTGTTGATCAGTTACTACCAGCTCATGCATTGTCTGCTTGTGACACAGTGCCACAGAAGTATGGAATGGGCAAAGATTCAGTTCTGAAGGTAATACGATAACTGAACCCACTGAACAATCTCGGGAAAGTCTCAGCCCGAATGGATGAAATGATAGAGAAGTCAGTTACATTCATTGCGGCATGCTATGGTTCACATGAAAGCTGCAAGGTACAATATCTGGACATCTAAGATGGCAGATAAAAAGTTGACGACTGCACCACACCTGAAGACATTGCCTCCAACAACAGAACCTTATTATTATACCAAACTTATAAAGCGCTCTTTTCATACTTAAAGCCTGTTCTAAAGGGTTGTACATAAACGTATGGAAAAAACATATAAGAAATATAAAGAACGAATATAATACGATTATTTCATAACAATATACAGTGCTCCCTCGATATAATGCCAATTTGGGGATTTGATAAAAGATGGCATTATAAAGGGGTGGGGAATGGGGAAATAATCCGCCAAAATGCCTGTTGTTGCCCTACACCCAATCACACAACCATATTAACAAGGCACTGTTGTCTGCATGCCACAAATACCAATCAATTAACACCACCCACATTTGCTGCTGACAGCCAATCGTAAAATCACAATCAACCAAGAGCCTCATCCCAGTACACATATACATATGTTTTGACCTACATATACTACCAGATCTCTGCACTTGACACCAACTTGGTTTGAACACCTGCAGACAGTAGACAGTCAAATTAATATTATAGGTCTACTTTTATTTTAATATTTATTTATTTTATTTATGCCTCCACAAAGTGGCGAAAATACAGAGTAAACTTTTGTACATATTGGGAAGCAACATTACATTTAAAAACAAGAAAAATAATTACAAACATGATATACACGTATAATGACTAAATTACATATAGAATAACAGAAAATAGGATTAAATATTGTGTTTGCAGTTGTTGAGATTGATAAACCCACGCGTAAAATACCTGTGTTTTGGCGATATATGGGGGAATTATTGCTTTGGGGACTAAAATGATGTGGCGGTATCCGAGGGAGTGGGGTGTGGTTTATGGGGGGAATTAGCATGGTAGGAAATCCGTTCTGAAGAAAATGTTGGCGATAGGCGGGGTTGGCTATATATAGAAGTGGCAATAAGTGAGGGAGCACTGTATGTATAAAGCAAAATTGGGATATATATATATATAAACTAACTAAGAAAAAAAAAATTAAACACGAAAATGGCTAGAGAACAACGTTTTCAGCAACATCTTAAAAATGTTTAGTGTTTTGGATTCACGAATGTGAGCTGGGAGTGTATTCCATAACTTGGCTGCTGAACACTGAAAGTTTCTTTCGTCGTAGCTAGATGTTCTAACCCTTGGAATCACCAATGTCACTGAATCCATCGAACTTCAGTGTTCTTCTTGCTTGATAAACTATCAACATGTCAGATATGTATTTTGGAGCCTATTTGTGTAGGGCTTTATACGTGTGCATTATAATTTTAAATTGTACTCGATACTTAAGAGGTAACCAATGGAGAGCTTTCAATATTGGTGTAATGTGACTCCGCGTGATGTTCAAGTTACAATCCGTGCCGCTGTGTTCTGTATACGTTGTAATTTGTTAATGGAGGTCTCGGGCAGTCCATTGAGCAAAGCGTTATAGTAGTCCAAACGTGATGTTAAAGGCCATTAACTAGTGACTTACTTGTATCACTTGTTAAGTAATGCCTAATATTCTCAATGTTGCGGAGTTGGTGATAGCCAGCCCTATAGATATTATTCAACTGTTGCTCCATATTTAGTGTAGAGTCAAAGATAACATTATATTAATGTCACAAAAACAAACAGTAACGTTTTTCATATGGATGGCATTATGCTTAGATGTGAACAGCATAACTTCCGTCTTGTCACTGTTCAGGTGAGTCTGGGACATTTAGCCAACGGACACTTAGCCAACGGACATTTAGCCAATATTTGCAGGGGGACATTTAGCTAACATTCAAAATTTTTGATTATGTTTATATGAGTTTTCATAAATATAGTTGTTTTAATAAATACAAAACATTGTATGTAACTGTATAATTGTAATTCATTGTACAAACGTAACAAACACAAAGTGATGTCTCATATTCTAAAACTTCAAACACGGATGTTACATATAGTCCACAGCTGTTATATTCAATCGTCATAGTGTATGCAATTTAATTTTATTCAATTCATTGTACGAATGTAATGATCACAAACAAATGTCTCATACTCTAAAATTTGAAAACACAAACATTGCATATAATACATTCTTTATTTCTGACATGTTGTCTATAGGTGTACATTGTCAATATTCCTATTATTAAGTCTACATCGTATACTTTTAATATATTTGTTTGTGTTATCTATATTGTTTCCATATTTTATATTTCTTAACTGGGCGCTAAGTATTAATATACTTGAATAAAATATTGAGTCATGTAAGAACAGAAAAAACCATAGCGAGCCATAATAATCTCATTTAAATTTATCGCTCAAATAATGACACGAGTATTTCTTTATAGTGTCTGTAATTAACAAACATCAAAATGCTCAATGGTTTCAATACCATTCCATGTCTTGCGTACGGTTATTGAATTTTGGTTTAAATACGGACGTATATCTGTATGATTTAAAAATGTGTCTCACAAACTACCAGTATGTCACGAACTGGATAATCATATTCTCGTTTATCCCACATATTATCTTGCAACAAACCTTGTCGGATCAACAAATCTGACTGTATATAAAACAGAATCACTGTAAATGAAGCCAGATCTAATTGATCCTACTAGCCTATAGAAGCCATTGGGGATGGTCTGGTCAACTTGAAGGTACACCAAACAGAGGCACTGTAAACAAAGCTGGATCTATTTGCACTAGGTGACCCATTTATTTGATAGTCTCTTTCACATACATGCATTTTTATTAGCACACTACTCAATATTTGGAGTACGGACAGTTGCTCACCAGGACAGTTGCTCACCAGACAGTTGCTCACCTGGACACTTGCTCACCAAGCCAATGAAAAAGTGGACACTTGCTCACCAGTGAATCTCTGAACTTTAATTCCCTAATAATTGGTAATATTTATCCCAATAATTATATAGGTAATATGATACTAAGAAATATATTTCTGAATTAAAAATCATTTAATTTTTTTTAATTTTTCCTGGTGAGCAACTGTCCTACACCCTAATATTTGACACATGAATGTCAACATGAATAGTAGGAATATAACAAAATTATGACATTTATTGTTCTTCTGCACACAAAGTGAATATTGTCTATCTGAACAGTTAAATAGTCTAATTCAGCACTGCCTCTGAGAATCCTATAGCAGAATACCATCTTAAAAGTTTTACTGTTGCATAGAAGATTGTGCACTTTAGTGTGAATATTTACAAAGTTTGAAAATATTCGCTCACTAGATGCAGAGGAAACTGAATCCATTGAACATTTTGTGTAGTGGACTATTATTAGCTTGCTGATGATCACACTTTTTGCACTTTGCATATTTCTTATTTCCAACGGCAACATGTAAGAAATGTTCCCAAGTGGAATTATCTGGCCTTCTACCTTTATACAGTACTAAAGGCTGGATATCAAATAATAATCACAGTATTAGTTCAATAATTTAAGCCAACATGCAGGTATGTATCAATGTGATATAACACTATGATCATGAGAAAGTGTAACTGCTTCAAATTAAATTCAGACTGGCTTTCTATAGTGAGGCAAAATGAAGTCACATTTTAAAACTATGATATATCACCTGGGTTATACAGTCACATCTTAACAACATTACAATACATGTAAGTGTCAACATTGGATAGAGGATTATTCTGAGACTAGTAGATTATCTGCCGTATATACAAGTAGTAATTACCCACATACCAGATATAGTTAAGTAGTTAACGGTGTTAATAAAGTCTGTGTAAAAAACCTCCCAACCCTGACATATCATTATTTATATTTATGTATAGTAACGGAGAAAACAGTATACATTAATATAAATATACAAACTGTACAAAAAGCAGCAATAATTATTATGTTGCTAACATCTTATCTAAAGATAGGCCTATATTTGCAACATCGATAAAGAAAACATAATATTAATAGAGCATACACAAACTCAAAAATATAACAATATATATGTAGATGTAAGATGAAAATTTTGAATGTTGGCCGTAGGCTAAATGTCCGGATGCCGTTCAGGTTGGTGAGCATGTCCATCGGGCTCATTTCCAAGTAGCAATTTGGCGCTCAGCTCTCCAGCAAGATCCGTCCAATTTCAATCCTCGTCATTTTGGATGGTCATTAGCTGGAGCTGCCTTTAATTCACGGAGTGGACACGGTGCCTGTGGATATCATACAATGCTGAACTCACTGTACATATGGAGTATAATGGGGCCTATGGGAAGACAGTTATTTAGGCGATTTTGAATTTAGGCCATAATTTTTTTCCCAGGGGTGACAAAATGTGACCCGCCTGATTCTGTCCTCAGACATGTTTAAAGTCATGACCGGTTAACGATTTGATTGATGTTGGGAGGAATTAATAATCGCCCGTTCGTGCCGATTAACGGTTTGTGGCCGACTAATTGTGGAGTCAAATGAGTGTGAAACCATAGTTCACCGATTGATTGATGTGCAAAAAAGGTGGTGGCCACCGGTTCGGTGCCGCTTGGCGATTTGTGGCTGGCCAGTTGTTGGGATCGCACGAGTGTAGATGTCGTAGCTGCGGGGTTTGGTTGGGTTTGTACTCTATTAATGTGTGTGGGTTGAATGTGTGAAAGCTTTGTTAGTGAATGTTTGTAATAGTACAACCAAGTCAGTGGAGATTATATCAAAGGGACATGTGGGTCTCCACTTGACAACACGCTGATTGTGCTGGGGGGAGTTCCCTTTATATACCTGTTTGGATGTGTGGGAGGAGCTTTGCTGGGGGATTGTTCTCGACTCAGCCAGGTCAGAGGTGATTGGACCAGTTACTCTATGTGGGGTTTACCGGACAACAACGCTGACGGTGCTGAGAGGACAATTCCATATATATATATATATATATATATATATATATATCCTGATTTGTGTAGAATTTGTTATTCTGGTTCTGGATTGGAGAGTTTCGAGGAGTGTATAGTTTTTGTACAGTTTTGAATAGAGTTTGTAGAGTAGAATGTATAGGAATAAAGTAAATTCGAGACTATATGAGTTCGGAGTTTTGAAAGAGAGAGAGTTTAGCTAAGTCCGACATCCGGTTCCGGATCTCGGTACTTTTCACATGTTAATTTGATCAAAATAACAATAAAACGTTGTATAGACCCTAAAACCACCCTTAGTTCCACTGCTGCTGGAATAGAGGTAAGAAACTGTAGTATTCTCTATAGCGTGTTTTCAAACTATTTACACATTTCAAGCCTTAATATAAACCTGAAAGGCTAGAATATGTTTTTTGGGGTAATTGTATTTTGACGTCACATGCAGACAGTTTTGAATATGACTTTTTGAATACCATAATTAAGCTGTTCGCACACATGTTCTATTTGTTTTGCATCATTTAATTTATATATTATTTCAGTCTTGTGACTCATGTTTGATCGGTTTGCGATACGATTCTCTAATTTAATTACTACTGCGATGGAGTAATCTATAACTGCCATTGAAACGTACATAACACTAATGTAAATATATCAAAGATACACTAAAATGAGTATAAACAATTTTATAAATCAGTATTTGATTTTTTTTAAATAGAAAGCCATCATTAATTGCTATTGACTATTCATAATAACAACATAACATACATAATAATATAATAATACTCTATTTTAGTATTAAATGTGTAAAAATATGAGAAAACAGGAAACCCTAAATATGTGTATACGTTGGGTAATGATGTATAAATATATTGTGAATATATATATATATATCAAGAACTTACACTCTTACATCTTCATAAATAGATCTAACCCCTTTAATTTGTTTTAATGTAATTATTTTATATACATAATTAAACGTCATATTGAAGTGACAGGTTAATGGTTACTGTGAGGGGGGGAGGGGGATGTGGAAATACTCTGTAGTTAGACGTATCATGCATATGTAAATTTTCTGTTGTGTTCAGTTCTCCAAGTTGTTCGAACATACTCATTTTGATCTTAATCCGTATGTCCCTATTTGCATTTTAATGTTACAAAGGATGAGGTAAATGTGTTTTTGATTTCATTAAAAGTTTTGTTTCGCCATATGATTGATAAACGACTGTTAGATATTTATTTCTATATTTTGTAGTTATAAACACTTTTTGTGGATTGTTTTACGTTGTGTGTGGAAAACCGACGTATTTGTTTCGGTCTATTATCGCCCACTGCTGTAGTAGATAAATATTTGTTTAAATTCTTTAATACTTTATTATAGACTCTAAGTCTAATTACTAAATTAGGCCCTTCTAGTTCTACCCGTGGATTTGTTAATTTGGTTGGGTAGTCACAGTATTTGTCGAGCCGTGATAGCTCAGTTAGAGTTAGAGTGTAACCTGTAGGACTCGTAGCCAAATCAAATGGTCGCGGGTTCGAGGCTCCGTGAGCTGCAATGTTGTCATGTGGCGACTGGTTCACTCATCCATTAAAAAAATTAGTACCTGACAAGACGCGATGGCTATGTGTGAATAACGCTTTGCGCCTATAATGGCAGCATGCATTGCATGCTCCCTTGGAAGTTGAGATGTGCTGGGTGGAAACAGTTCTGAGTCTGGGATAATAATATTGTAAAGCGCCTTACAGTAGGTACATGCGTATAAACGGCTCTTACGTTCTGGATCGTGGACGGAGCCTGCACCACGGGGATCGGCATTTATTTCATAAATATTCATGACACCTATACCAGTTTTCTTATTGGTTTGACTGGTGGATGACGTCAGGGTTTTTCCATACTTTAGCCTCATTTTCAAATTTTAATGATAGGCTGAAGATTGAATTAATGGTTTGTTGATGAAGTTACATGTTGACAAAAGCCGTCTAAATTAGCTTAAAGAAATCTTTTTAAATAAATACAAACATATACAAAATGTAGATAATGTTCTAAAGTTTAATTTTCTGAAAGTTTCATAGTCGCACAGGGTCCCAAATACCTGGTTGCATGGTCGCCATTGGCGACCTGAATTAGTGATGGGCGACTACATATTTATAATGATAATGATCTATTGGGAAGTTCCATATTCACAGTTTCAGTTCATATTTGCAGGATGTTGAGGAAATATCAGTTTCTGAATGACATTGCTTATCCTGCAACAAATCCGACAGCATACGAGTCTCTTAGCTAATATTGGTAAGAAGAAGAATAGCATAAGGTTATCTGGAAAGTGATAAATAATTATGTTGGAAAATATTCAGTGGCAGCAGAGAGTTGTTAGCAAAAGTCATGGAGAAAACAATGTCAGATAGAAACAATTTCCTCTACAATTTTTTTTATCTTTTTAATCAAGCTCACAAAAAATTTGTAATTCTGTCATGCCTATATCAGTGCCATTTTGATTGACACATGTGCCAAGATCATATCGACAACATAAACATAATAACTGATCAAATGTGGCATTATTTTACGGGTGTACCACCACTACCACCCAGCAAGAAAATGAAGACTTCTGAGGAGAAGCTGAAGATACAATGGTTGTATGAGATCAGTAAACGGAAACAGGCGTTTAACCCAAATTGGAAAGTTGGCCACCCATGGGTGGGGATAGTAGATGAAGAGCTGGGCAGTTCAACATCGGATGCTCCATCCACGTCAAGCCAGGCAAGTACGATGATATGCACGACGTGCAGCGCAGCTGGGAAGATAGACCCAACCACTTTGGCCAAAAAATTGTTTGTGTCGGGATACCAGTCATTTAAGCTGGAGAGCATAAAGATTCACGAAGCCTCAAACAAACATACTGTTGCTAAAGAGATTTTCAGGTCCATTGAGGCCCCGGAAAAACAACTGGCTCATCAAATGCTAACCATTTTGAGCAAGGATGATATAGAGAAATTATCACACCTATTTATAACCTGCCACGCACTAGCCATGAAAAACTGCCCTTTCTCAGTTTTTGTTTGGCTTTGTGAGTTAGATAGACACAAGAGTGTTATACTAGGCAAAACATATATGAATGAGGAGTCAGCAAAGGAGTTTATCAGGCACATAAGAGAAGTTGAAAGAGAAAAACTCCAAGATGATGATCGTGGCCATCAGTTACTTATTTAAATATTTAGACATTAGTTTTTTAGACATCAATTAGTTATTTAGACATTAGTAATTTTTTTGTAGACATCAGTTAGTTATTTAGACATCATGATGCAGTTACTTATTTAATTATTTAGACAGCAGCAGTTTTCTAGACATCAATTAGTTATTTAGACAAGTTATTTCATTGAATATTAAGAGAGTAATGTACATTATTGTGAAAATTGGATTTGAGGTCACAGACCTTCCCATTCATTTCCATGTTAAATAAGTAACCATAAATTTGACATTTTTGAAGAAGTAAATTGTCCTTAATATTTGAGCTATAATCGTGAAACAGATACCATTGGAATGTTTGATTCTTGTTCTTCAATCACTGTTAAAAATCGGTGCTCTATCTTTAGAAGTTTTCCTCCTCTACTCTAGATCTAAGTTTGAAATGAAATGGAACAATTAGTGAAGTTAGTTTTAATTCATAATAACTGACTTTACCGGGGGGCCAGTGACTGTGAATGTGGTCTTTATTATTCAGTCATAAAGTTAGTTAGTTTATATATATATATATATATATATATCTCAATTTTGCTTTATACATACAGTGCTCCCTCACTTATTGCCACTTCTATATATTGCCAACCTCGCCTATCGCCAACATTTTCTTCAGAACGGATTTCCTACCATGCTAATTCCCCCCATAAACCACACCCCACTCCCTCGGATACCGCCACATCATTTTAGTCCCCAAAGCAATAATTCCCCCATATATCGCCAAAACACAGGTATTTTACGCGTGGGTTTATCAATCTCAACAACTGTAAACACAATATTTAATCCTATTTTCTGTTATTCTATATGTAATTTAGTCATTATACGTGTATATCATGTTTGTAATTATTTTTCTTGTTTTTAAATGTAATGTTGCTTCCCAATATGTACAAAAGTTTACTCTGTATTTTCGCCACTTTGTGGAGGCATAAATAAAATAAATAAATATTAAAATAAAGTAGACCTATAATATTAATTTGACTGTCTACTGTCTGCAGGTGTTCAAACCAAGTTGGTGTCAAGTGCAGAGATCTGGTAGTATATGTAGGTCAAAACATATGTATATGTGTACTGGGATGAGGCTCTTGGTTGATTGTGATTTTACGATTGGCTGTCAGCAGCAAATGTGGGTGGTGTTAATTGATTGGTATTTGTGGCATGCAGACAACAGTGCCTTGTTAATATGGTTGTGTGATTGGGTGTAGGGCAACAACAGGCATTTAAATGTTGTGGAGGAACCCCCGCCCTTATTTTGGCGGATTATTTCCCCATTCACCACCACCATATAATGCCACCCGTTTATAATGCCATCTTTTATCAAATCCCCAAGTTGGCATTATATCGAGGGAGCACTATATCTAATCTACGCAAGCTCACAGTGACACTATGTTGAGTGAATGTATACAGCATCAACAGAAAACAGTCCTAAATGTCATGTCATTATAATTATTATTATGTGGAAATATGTTTGGGCTAAGGGTAAGCTAAAGGATAAAGATAAACCTAGATTGTAGATGGTGCTGAACATAATTTATGCATCACTCTGCTAAATGGATCCTATCATAATGTGAAGATTCTCAGTTATTCACGTCACTTGGATAAGAATACAATTCTGTCCTATGAATTATTCACAGTGCAAAATAGGAGCACCGTATTCTTCTGTGGATAATGCATAATTTTCCTCGTGGTATAGGCTGATATATTTTATTGCTAAGTTGATAAAATATAAAACAAATAACAATAACGCTGTAACTGTGTCAGTGTTGCTTCTAGGACGCGTTTTTGCCGGATTCCCCCGATATTTTAACCTATAGCGTAAAATAAAATATCCCTGTGCACCACATGGCGTAGAATAAAATCTCATGACGCAATATTGTGTTTTGTGCATTAACGATCTTCCCATCACATTATCAGCAGAAAATGGGCCGTGATAAATGCCAAATATTTATCATCCGATGATTTCCTGGTCTGAAATAATGTCAAAATCTACTGTTGTAACCATTTCAGATGTCATGCTTGAAGGATGGGAGAGATTTTGTTGGGCTGGTGACCATGGGTGGTAAACATCCATTTTGCGTTATGATGGTCATAAAAGCACATGGTCTTGTTTATATCTGTCTCTCTCTTGTATATTTGTTTGTTCACTGATTTTTTTGTTGCTTTTTATGTTAATATGATATAAATATGGATTACATATATCATATTAATTATATCCATACTTTACTTTGTGTTTCTACCTTGATCCTCTGTCCATCCACTGCTGAGTGTGAGAGGAAGTTCTCCTCTATGAATAGCATTAAAACTATGTTGAGGAACTCCCTTGGCCAGGAAAATCTACGTAATTTGATGCTTTTTGCATGTGATGGCCTGCTACACAAAGAATTCCTTCCAAGCCTATTGATAAGTGGCCGGTATCTGATAATGGTGGTCTTCACCTGAATAGGCACAAGAGAAAATTCCTCAATGTGTTGATGAGAATTGAAATATCAAAATGTTCTGTGAGTGACTATGAGTTAGCTGTAAATATATGGAAGGAGAAGAAAGCCAGTAGAATATATAAAAATGAGTCTCATCAATAACATTTTGAAGCATTTCTGTAGTCTTGTTTTTTGCATAAATTTAATTATACTTACACTATAAAAGTATGTGTATAAATACTTGTCATCATTTTCAGTTCAAATATTCCTGGCGTATGCCTTTGTACCCCTAATTGGTTTTCATGCCAAGTGCCCATGTTACATTAAAATCCCCCACATTTTTAAAACCTATGGGGGAGCTCCCCCACATTGGCTAGATCCTAGAAGCAATACTATGTGTTCATATATAATAAATCACTTAATTTCATTGTTTGTCTAATTATTATCTGTTATCACCTTTAATTACCAAATGATCAGGATCATTATACAAGGTGTGAACATAAATATACTACTGTAAAAACTTACAAAATACCTAAACTTATATGTGCATCGTATTTCATCGATTAGTGATAAAATAGAAATCACTGCTCACAATTAAGACAAGTTTGTTTATTAATTATAAGATCTATAATAATCATAATAAGGCATGTTTTATACAGCGCCAGAACGAGGTAACCCTGTTCTGAGGTGCTGTACAGTATTATTATCCCTGACTCAGACCTGTTTTGACCCAGCACACGTCTCAAGGGAGCATACAACACTTGCTGCCATTATAGGCGCAAAGCATTACTCAAACACATAGTCATTGCGTCCTGTCAGATACTAATTTTTATGGATGAGTGAACCAGTTGCCACATGACAACATTGCAGCTCCCGGAGATTGGAACCGTGACCCTTTGGCTACTAGTCCTACGCTCTAACTAACTGCACTATCACGGCTCAATCTGCGCATTATACACCAAAGCTAAGTTTTTCCAGACACGGATGCGCAGTATACATGGAATAATAAAAGCTCAGTGATTAGAGCACTGTACTGTAAGTTTCCAATTCCGAAGTCAAATCTTACTCATATTTGGGATTGTGGCTAATCTATTTTACATTTTACTCTCCAGTTTCCAAATAAACATAACCCTAAGTTTTTTAAAATACTCAATAAATGTTATTGATTATGTTTATTCAGCCCTACATTTACTACATATTACAAAACCAACACTCCCTACACTAACCTGCTTACTTGATACTGTGCTTATTCTGCACTCTACTTTTATTTAATTTTACAAACAAATCCAGACCCGTTGCTTATTGTGCACCCCTACGCTTATTTAATTTGATGACATTTTCCAGACCCTATGTTTATTTGTCACCCTCCATTTATTTTTAACTCGAGAACACCAGAGCTTTGGCCGGTGCCTTTTCACACCACTTTTCTCCATTTGATCTAATCTTGCACATCTACCTTGTTTAGTCAACACTCTCATTCCATGTCATCCTCAGGCTTCATCTAACTCTCACACTATCCACTTCATACAACATGTTTCTCTTCACCCAGTCACCATCATCTTTCCATAATATATCTCAAAGCTACATCAACCAATTCCTCTTAACAACTTCAGTTGCCCCATTCAATCCCCATTCTCTCCCATAACTCTACACTTGGTACCTTATTTCTCATGGACACACCACCTATCCATTGCAGCCTTCTCATCTCTGTCCACTCAAATCATCCTATCTGTTGTGAGACACACCACACATCCATTGCAGCCTTCTCATCTCTGTCCACTCAAATTATCCTATCTGTTGTGAGACACACCACACATCCATTGCAGCCTTTTCATCTCTGTCCACTCAAATCATCCCATCTGTTGCACGTTCATGGCCCAAGGGTCACTTCCATATGCCATTGCACTACTCGCACATGTCACATATACCTTCCCTTTTAACACTCATTGACACATCCTTCCTCGTTAAGATCCGTGTTCAACACAGTCTGATCGTTGATGCTCAATTCGCTCTTCCACCTCCACTCAGCATATCCTCAGACAATCAAACTTGAATCTCTGCATCTATTAAGTTCATTTATTTAGGTGCTACTTATGTCAGTAGCCACTTATCCCATATGAGTCTAGTGCTGAATTCAAACAAAACAAGCATTCACTCTATTTATAAGAAGAAAAAAACAAATGGGATATTCACACAAAGGTCGAGAAGTTGTGAAAATCCTTCCAGTTTATTTATTTTTTACAAAATTAGGTACCTTGGCACAAAATTGTTTTATTCAATGTTTGTATAAAACAATTGTTTAATCGCAATTAAGTGAAAACAAATTAGCCATCGCTTACCTAATCTAGGCTAGGAATGCGTATTTAGTTATATAACAATAAGTGCAAAAGTTATTAGTCATGCATAATTATATATATATATATATATATATATATATAGATCATCCAGTATTATGAGACATTCAGCTTTTCTGTTAATTTGATGTTAGCCAGGAATGTTGTCACAACATTTTGCATTTATTCTATGGTGATAAATAACACTAGTAAATATTAGTGAAAAGTCTCCTGGTGTAGATCCCTCAAAGCAGAGATATGGAAATAAATTAAAATGGTCTAGAAAATCTCTGAATTCCTTACTCAATAGAAGTATGGGGTGAATAACATTTGCTCTGCTGTGGATCCAACTTCATCTTTAGATCATGTTAAAGACTCACTCGCTTTTCATCACACACGATAACCCGTTTTTCAATTTTCGAGCTTTAGTAAATGACCATCTCAGAAATAACCTATATTTTTTTAATTTAAATTTGTTATCATCAAGTTAATTTCATACAGAGCATCTGGTAAAAGGTAATTTACTTGATTTATGGTGCTGTATAAATGTTTTTATTATTATTTCTTATTTAGTAACATATAACAAAACAATCTAAATATCATGTGTACAAGTCTGACATTGTACAAATATGATCTGATTATCAACAATCATCATGATTTATAATTTTATAATCACGTCATAGTCATATATAAGTGCATTTTACCTTTTTCAGTGATCACTTTATTTGGGATGAATCAGCTTTCTGCTTTTAGTTAATACATAGTGTTTAAATAAGAAATTTTCAGCTTGTCAAGAATTTCATAGAATTTCTCTTTTTTCCCCTGTTTTTTTATCCCTGGATAAGCCGAATCCTGTTTGAGCGCCTGGTATTTCATTATCTCGGATAGGATGGCTGTTGAAACTTGTGTATGTGTTAATGTGTATAATGGACCTAATTCGACACATATGATATTATGAGCTAAACATTATAAATATGTTCTAGTTACAGTCATCCGAGATGAAGAGAAAATTACAGTCCAGTGGCAGATCTGAGCCGCTTAATTTGAAGAGATTTCGATCCGAACTGAATCAGTTCAGCAAGGATCATAGTGCAGATTGGCTTCAGATACAGCAAGGTGGCGGTGTGCGGGAAATTGTCAAACCAAATAAGGGCTTGAATAGGAAACAGCAACGAAAAGAGGAAAGACGGCTGAAAAAGATGAGGAAGTTTGCTTTTAAACAGAAAAAGCCTGTTAGTAATAACAATAACAATTATGTTAATAATTTATGTGGTGCCTTAAATGACTATGAGGTGCTTTATACTGAAAATAGAAGGAAGCGTTTTGTGTTATTACAAGTGTAAGAGTAATGATGATTGCTGTTGTTGATGTGGCTAGGTACCCGAATAAGGAATATGTAAATCGTCTTTAATTTATTCCTCATGTTGTGTATTTATTAATGTGCTGTGCTGCGATATTCAGGTCATGATATTGAATCATAAACGTGATGGGACATGACAAGTCTTGAAGGTGTTGATTTTAGGAAAACAAACTTCCTTTACCTTTTTTTAGTTTCAATAAACAAATATTCACTGAGGATCTCTTTTAACAATAGTTGCCTACTAAAGAACTGTTGGAGTTGGAGATAAAAGCTGCAGCAAAAGCAGAAAAGCTGAAGAAAGTGAAAGAAAAATTAAAACAACGGAAAAGGGTCAAGAAAAGGAAATTAAAAGAAAAACAATCTGAGGTAAAAAATACTTGGTGATTGTGTGTGTGTGTGTGTGTGTGTGTCCATTCATCCCAGCTTTTTATACCTCGCACAAAGAACTTCTACTGCCCCATACTGTGTTTGATGTTTTGGAGAAAGCTTATTACAAAGATAATTTCTTACAATTTCAGGCAGTTGATGTACGTATACAAGGACTTATTGAGGCTAATAAAGTTGAGGATAGAGCTATTAAACAACTTGAAAAACAGTTGAAATTAAACAAAAGGAAGAGGAAGTCATTACCTCTCAGCTTTAAAAATGATGGGTTAGATTGTATCCTTTGCATATTACCATCAATGCAGCTGATTTATATATATTAGTTTTGTGTTTATAGAATTTTGTCATTAGTTGTAGTCTATAGCTAATTTCTTTACTGTTTTTTCTAATTAAAATTTGACTTGTTTAAAGTTTTGGTTTATTTTTTATTAAATTGTTGTTACTATTTAATTATTTTGATTAATTAGCTGATGATAAATTGAAATTAATGCAATTTTGCTCAATTATATTTATGCCTGTATTAGGTTATAGGGTCAGTTGTTTGGTGAGTTGTATAATGTGTTTACATCTGTCTATCTGTCTGTTTGTTTGTTATTTCCTTAGCCAGTATCAGATATACTTAATGCTGTGGACAGTGATCATCTTCAAGCTGTTTATGATAATGATGATGATGATTTAAGTGATCCCAATACCCCCACGTCATCGTGGGACATTAGTAAGTTATGGTTTATATGAATGTGTTCTCAGTCACATGCCCAGAGAGAGCCCTTTTATTGGGTTAGCGTAAACTCTTAATTTGGTATCCAGTTATAGAAACTTAAACCTTTTGCTGGCTGGCCTCTTTAATTATTAATTCATATGATTTATCGCATTAGCTGTTGTTACGCAGCAACTTTATTTCTGAGTACCGTTATAGGAAAATATCAATACAGATTGTAGCCTTTGGTCACATCCTAACACTAGATGGTGTTAAATGTCAACTTCCTGTTTGTTATCATCATGCTGAAGTCTGTTGTTATTATAGAGATGGATCTTGTTTATATTGTAGTCATTTCATGAATTATCTGGATTTTCCTTCAAATGTTTACTGCTCATTTTCTAGTACTGAAATTGTGGATTTTGTGTATTTGCACTCATATTAACTGACTAATCAGGTTTGATTGATGTGTGTGTAGCTTATTTAAACTAACACATACCCAGGGTGGTGTCCATCATACCTGATTATTCAGTACTCATTTTTTACATGGATTCTGCATATTCACTATTCAGTTTAATGGCTTTTCTCAATAGTTGCTCGCTATATTTTTATAATTATCACTGTAATAATAGTCAAACACTGCTGCTGCAGGTGTTGATGCATATATTCCGGATAAATTCCAAGAATAAATAAAAGCCAGATTCGGATGCATCCTGGAATTTCTGGAATATACTTGATTTTATTACTACTCCTGGAAAGTTCTGGAATAGTCTTTGTTTTTCTATACACCTGAGGAAAATCCCCTTGAAAAGAAGATTCACTGTAGACATTTTCAAACTGAAGCTTATCAAGCTGGGAGCTTAGGTTTAACAAGTAGCATACATAGCTGTCAAAAGAAGTAATTATTTTATACAAGTTGCTGCCTTGAAGTCTGGTATTCCAAATATGATGTCTCTCTTTCCTTGGTTTTGTTTTTTCTGAGTGACATCATGTATTGAAAAATACCGGGATTCTATATTGTGTTGGCAGGCAGAAAAGAGGTTGTGAGAGGTGTGAGGGGGAAATATGGACTGTCACTGCCAGAATTGATCTGTGATGTCTGCCGATATTTATTGTATCAATATCATAAAGATCATGCACATACACACACAATCAAATCTGTGTAATATGACAATTTTTACGAGGTTATGTGGTGAGGTCATGTTGTATTATTTGTGGGGTCAATTTTCTAAATCCTTAATAAGCTAGGCCTAGTCACTAAGACGTCAGAATGTTATAGCCTTGTTAGTGTCTTTAGAGCAGAAACCTACACGCACGTGTGTGCACACACACACACAATAACTTCGACGCCAGACCAGTCGGACGTGTATTGATAGATGGTTCATATAGGTAGGATTTATTCAGTTATTCGAACCCAGAATAAAGCTGAGGTCAGCATCTGAGGTGTCGAAATGCTTTATATACAGGTTTCTTTTGGACCACAGAAAATTACTGTTGAATGTAAACTGTGGTGTCAAAATAGTTTATGATATGTATGTAGCAAGTCACCATTGAACCACACGCACGTTTTGTTTGTTGCGAGCTGTGGTATCAAATGGTATGTTTTTACGTGCTTCCGCTTTTTGTACGTAGCCTGCATGTAGCCGCTTTCCTGTGGGCGTGACATATTTGTCGCGTACGAAAAGCGAATTAGCTGGTTCCCACAGGCTGATGAGTAGACCAGACACATGCTTAGGTATACGCACACATTTATCAATATGTGGAGGTATGGAACATTTTATTTTTAGATTAATGTATATATAGTTGTATTTAGATTTATGGAGGTAGGTTTCGAAGGATGTTTAGATATGTTGATGCTCTGTGCCTGTTGCCTCTTACTATGTACCCTAAAACACACACACACACACACACAGATATATATATAATGGATGCGATTGATGACACTAAAAATGAAGAAAAATTACTGACTCAGACTGACATTGTTGCGTTATTCAAATCTGCCGATGAATTTGTTGAAAAGTCTGAAACCACTTGAAATCTTGGCTTTATTACAAAATCGAACCAACATTGAACCAAAGTCTGTGAAGTATTAAATTGTTGCTATTATTTATTGATTTTTGCAAGAATCAAATATATTATTAACATAAACACCCTGTAAGACAAACATATTACAAACAAACAATTTTCATACTACAGCACAGCTATGCATGCATTATGAACTCTGAACTTGTATGTAAATTTTCTAATGAGATGCAAATCCTAGATCACAATATTCTCACTCTGTCTATGCATATTTAATCAATCCTTGCCGTCTATCCTTCTCTAAAAGATGGAATTATATCCTGAAGATGTTAAACATTGTATATCATTTGTTGAAAAAAGTAATCTTTAAATTGGCTTAAGAATAGATTTATAAACCTCCAGACATTTAAGCACTTTCTGTTTTGACCTATTAACGAGTTGATGATAAAGTATTATTTTTATAGGAGATGAAGAGAAGGTTGATGAAGAATATGAAACTGGCGATGATAGTGATGAAGAAGAGTCATGTCATAGTGCTATAGGCAGCTCTGGTGATGATGATGATGATTGTGTTACTACGCCACCAAAGACAAGTATTTTGAAAACTGTCACCAAAACTGGAAAACATTCAAAATCTGTTGACTTTGATCTCAAACTGAGGGATATCAAGACTAAAAAGGTGACAATGAAGTCATCAGAGTTGGAAGTGATAGAGAATAGTTCAAGCGATGATGTGGGTGATTTATCAGAGAGTAATTCAGATATTAGAGATAATAAAGAGATGGAGACACATGTTAAGGAGGATATCTATGGTAGACTACTCCCTGATCGAGGAATCTCTCATACCGGAGCCTCTAAGGCATATGTCCCACCCGGCAAGAGGCACCAGCTGTCATCAGGTGGTATTGGTGCTGATGGAAAGAAACAGTTGGAGTTAGTACGCTTGAAGAAACAGCTCAAGGGATTACTCAACAGGTGTGTTGATCTGCAAGTGATTGTATGTGGATGCTCGATCTATGTGTGGGTGGCTGTATGCATCTATCAGGGTTCAATTCTTGGCTGTGCTCATTGATGCCATGTTTTAATAAATGTAGGCCAACATCAGTTAATTAAAGAATCAATTAATGTTGCAGTAAACAATCAACTTGTTATGTTACAGCCTCACCGTATCTAGCCATTATAACAACTGGCAATGTTTTTGTGATTTTTGCTAAATTATTCTGAACTTTGACCTTTAGTGCTGAATTCCAACTGTGTTATTTCAATCAACCTTGGCCCGTTTGTTAAATTGTATTCGTGGTAATTCTTGAGCTTTGTTTTTTTGTGGTTTTAAAGGAGATCATTATATGTGGATCGTAGCTGGATCTTTCCACTACCAACAGCGAGTGGGATGTTGGTAAAGCTTATTTATCACTTAGATCACGATGATGACACCTCAATGATCAATGTTGGCTATCATCGTTAGCTAAAGTAATCATTAAATGGTCAATATCAATGAGGTACTGATCTTGACCGCTGTCTATGTCTAATGTTGGCTAAAAGACGTATGTATACAATCAAATAGTGTCAGGTATCGTATAATCCTGGCTATTGTTGCTATCTGCTATCCATGACATGTCTACAAAAACATCCATGTACAGCGACTCTATTGCTAGATTTGGGACAAATTTCTCTCAGTAATCTAAACGATTTAACTACTCCAATAAATGGTCTGATTTTTAATCATCACCTACGTTGATTATTTAGATAATGTGTATGTGTAATTTACAGGCAGTGAATGTATTAAGACATTATTATTATAATTGTGTATGGTAATGTATGCCTAGATGTTATATTTCATTTAGTTTTTTCTGTATATGCATGGAACATCATTAAGTGGAAAAATTTTATTGTGTAAGAGTTAAATATATCATTGTTTACATATTGTCTATACCTAGTTCACACACACACATACAAACACACACATATACACACACACACATACATTATTGAAGAACCTTTTGACACCAGGCTGAAAATATAATATATTGCCACTTTCATCAGTTTTATTAGAATTATACATATATTATGTTATAATATTTATATTTTATTCAGGTATTGATGATGTGGTCATAATTCAGTAATATCTATAAGTAAGCCTTCATTAGATGTAACATAAAATACACAATGCTTCATCTTTACTGTTGTTAACATATTTTCTAACACTACACTGATTACTCATTACAGATTGAGTGAGTCTACCATCCAGTCGATCAGTTCTCAGATCGAGGACTTCTATCATCAGAAGAGTCGTATGGAGATGACTGAATGTTTGTCTGAGCTAGTCATGTCATCTTGTGTATCAACTGTGCTCATCCCTGAGAGATTGGTGATGGAACATGCCATGTTAGTAGCCATCTTACACTGTAACATAGCCACAGATATAGGTGAGACGTTGATTAGTTTGATGGCTAGTTACTAAATAAGTATAATCTACGGCATTTATAACTTAGTGTGACATCTGATGGCAGCTTGGAAAACGATACATCTGGCCTCCGTAGCCTAGCAACTGTTATGTGGCTAAACACAGACACTTTGTTCATTTTATATCAAACGTAACCTGTCTAAATTTGAGAAGGAGGCCTTATAAAAGCATCTTTAAAACCACATACATACTATTGTTATTTAGATGATATATTTATTGTGTGGCCCCACGGAAAAAAGGCTTTTTATGGATTTTTGGATAGTTTAAATAATCACGAACTACTGATTAGATTTAAAGCTACTGTATACCCCCTCCGGTATAAGTCGAGGTCGGTTTTTGACTCTGTAATTCTTTCCTCAGGTCTATGCTCACCATATAAGTTGAGGTCAATTACCATAATTTCTGCCGCCGTAATTTCTGCGTTATACACCAGAATTAAATGGAAGTTTGTCATACACAGAGGGTGTACATAATTACGGAAAAAATTATGCACAAGTCCAGCTGCAGATTATCCTGATTTCTCCTACGTGTTATACACCAAAACTAGGTTTTTCAGACATTTTACGGTATTGGTTTAAAATCCCTCTAAATCTCAATTGTTGTCATCATCTGCGAAAAAGCTGACCCAGTCATAATCCAGAATCTCACATGTAGCAACAGAATCATCATAATAATCACCATAACTGTCTCTATCCGCCACATCCTCAGTTTCGGCAATGCATTCCCCATGAAAATCTTCATATAGGGCATCATCCGTTCCGTCCATCTTATTAGAAATGCCAAACTTTAAGAATGACTTGTGTACCATTTCTTCAGGAATACACCCCCACACAGTTTTAACTGACCCGATGACCAGAGGAATCGACGGTCTCTTTAGATTACCTGCAGCTGTTAATGGTTTATCACCTTCCGTCATCCAGTTGTTCTATAATTTGTGAATTTCACCCTTAAATGGCTTGTTCAGGCATACGTCCAACTGCTGCAGTAGTAACGTACACCCTCCGGGTATGACAGCTTGCATGGTTTTCTTTTTTTCAGCTGTTTTTTCACCGAATCCACAAGATGGGCCTTGAACATATCCCACACCAGCATGGATTTCTTCTTTAGTAAAGCACCCGGCCATCTGTCTCACACATTTTTTAGCCATTGTTGAAGAAGATTCTTGTTGACCCACCCTGATGACACCACTGGGAAGTTTATCTTTAGGCATCATCTTCCACTTAAATATTACCATCACCGGTAGCTTCGTTCCATCCGCTAAACATGAAAGTATCACCATAAATTTTGTCCTCTACATCTTTCGGTAATTTCTGCACGATGTGCGTCCTCTGTCTCAGTATAAGTTCATACCGATTCATAAAGCGGCTACACCATCCCAGTAAAGCTTTGAATCCAGTCTCTACCTCGTATTGCATGTCCCGAGTAAACTTGATAGCCAGTATCCATATCATCATTCTGGTGACGATATATCCATTGTGGTGATACTCCAGTACTCAATCATTCAAAGCTGTCTCTAATTTGATGTACAGACTAACTCCGTAATGTTTCGCCGTTTTCGTCATCGGCATTTCGAATAAATATTTCTTCTGCTTTCTCCAGTCTCTCACTAGTTTTTCACTAACAGCAAAATGTCTGTCTGCAGTAGAGTTGTTGTTTTCTTCTGCAAACTTAATGACTTTTAACTTAAACTGTGCATCATATGAATGGTGTCGGCAAGTGCGTCATAAATATATCAGTATCAATTTCTTCACCGGCAGCGATATATATATACGGATTTCGCTTTGATGTTATAACTAGGCGGTGCTGAATAAGCGACAACCTGGGGATTCTCCCCAAAAAACAAAACAAACAATGTTATAACTAATAAACAAACTTGTCACAACAAACACACAATGTAAACAGTGATTTCTATAGTATCACTAATCATCTGGAGGTACTGGTAGTTTATGGCGCGTGACTATCAACTATTATTACACAAAGACTGGCATGTTTGTGAGATCCAAATAACAGTTTGGTGAAACTTAATCGTTATTTATTGGACAAGAATAGTAGGCAGAGATTTTGTTCCAACTCTGGCTCACACAAACACGCCTGATTGCAAGTGTTATTAATTCATTGTTTCACAGCACATCTGGAAGTACTGGTAGGTAACAATGCGTGACTATCAGTATTATTATATAAAGACCGGCTTGTGATATCCAAATAACAGTTTGGTGAAAATTAATTGTTATTTATTGAATAATAATGATTTAGTAGGCAGCGATGTGACGAATTTATTTCCTTCAGCTGGTAGGAACTATGTCGGGCGTATAAGTTGAGGTGCTTCTGGGAGCTCCATTTTCACTACCAAAAACAATCAACTTATACACGAGTATATACAGTACATTAAATAAGCAGAAAATTGATTTCTTG
The DNA here is from genome assembly GCA_025642065.1 of Paralvinella palmiformis. NCBI lineage: Eukaryota > Metazoa > Annelida > Polychaeta > Terebellida > Alvinellidae > Paralvinella > Paralvinella palmiformis. The sequence goes on along the minus strand of JAODUP010001120.1, from coordinate 216,731 downwards.
GATACAACCATATTTAAAGACCCAGAAAATGTACACATTTCAGTACACACAGTTAATTACTATTAATATGTGTATTTTGGTATCTTTACAGCTTTAAAATTGATTTATTTTCATTTGTTAAAAAACAGGTGTTTTGATTACAGTAATAACCGAAACTAGTCATGCTTTTTGGGGATGTGTGAAAATACTATTATTTCTGTTATTGTCGGAGGTATTAGAATTATTATCATAATATATATTATATGTACTAATATATGTGCTTTATTTCCAATTATAGCTGCGTTATATATGTACTAATATATAATTTGTTTTCTATTTAAGTAGTGGCCGTTTGGTCATATTTCTGTAAGAATTATAAACGTCATGAAAACCTGAGCCCACGCCTTTATTATATGTAACATAAAATACACAGACACATATAGATATTAATTTTCTCTTGTCAGGTGCTTACTTCATTCAGATATTGGCCCAAAAATTTGATTCAGAGCTTCAGAAGTCAGATTATGGAGCAACAAAGATAGTTGATAATGTGTTGATGCTTCTGGCAAATCTCTATAACTTCAAGGTAATTGCGAAATAAAATAATTTTACTATTGTGTTTTGTCTCCAATAAGCTGATGACGGCATTAATTTTTTAAGTTAGCCTTTTAGAAAAATGATTTATTACATTTTTATACATTTGTGTTATAATCTACATCCTTTTGTTTGTGTCAGCACTCAGATGGCACAGTGATTAGAGCATTGCGCTGCAAACCTCTGGGTTGTGGGTATGAATCTGGCTCTTATCTGTGCTTGTGAGATTTGTTTTCCTGAGAGAGTCATGCTTTGTTCATATGTGTCGAGTCTAAATACTTCAATACCGACGACGACAATGTGCTGCAATCCCAATATTTTATTCTGTGCCAGTGTGTATTTTCGTACACTGGTAAAATAATAGTTTCCTAAAGAAATAGGCAATTTAAGCTCCTGATTGTGAGTAAAGAGTTGCACACACAGACACACACATACATACACACGCACACACATGCATGTGCACACACACACACAAGCTAATGAGGGGAAGTGAAAGAGGAAACAGCCTTCAGACTTGTCCACGCTGAGATTTGAACTCAGATGTTTGAGATCTGTGGCCAACTGTGCTACCAGTTAGAGTATGGAGGTGCTCTCTTGCTCTCTCTCTCACACACACACATGCACACACACACACACACACACATACACACTGACCATCAAGTGTCCTATAGATCTATTATGGTATTTATATCCAATATATATATATATATATATATATATATATATATATATATGGGATGTTAGCCTGTTTTCAACACTATCTGTTAAGTTCTATATTGAAAGTTTTTGTAAATTTGGCCACAACTAATTATCTATTTTACTCGCTTATGTCAAAATTAGCCCAACTTGATAGCGGTTGAACCTATGTTAGAGTGTATCATCTTATTGAAGTAAATTACTATATCTCTCTCACTCACCCTTACTTAGCCACAATATCCTCAACCTGCCCTATTTCAGGTGGTTCACAGTCTCTTGTTGTTTGATATTCTGAAGAAACTGACAGATAATTTTGGTGAGAAGGATATAGAACTGCTGCTGCTGTTATTGAAAAGTAAGTTCTTAGATATGTTATATCTCTTAGGTGATATGATATGAATCTGTATGTATTTGACAAGCACACACACACACACACCCACACATTGAAGAAAAGTTGATCTAGAGCTGTATAATCCATGTACTATTTGCATCTTTGGAGAGACACTGTTTATATGTTTGGCCTGGTTATCCAGCATTTAAATGACTGTAGCAGGAAAGTACGCTCTTAAAGCATTATAAGTACTCCTGACTCAGGAATAGAAACACTGCATCGCATCTCGAGCTGTGGCATTGGACGAGCTCGCATGGTTGGTGTGTTTTATATAACAACTTTAGTTGCATATAAAATTCACTTGGTTGTATTTGGGAATAGAATTATCTTTCCTAGGTCCAGTTATGTCCAGTTTGTACTATGACATTCAAGATTAGCTCTAATCTGCTTGTCATAAATAACATTTAAGAACTACAATAGTTAGAATAACAGAAATTAGGTCAGGTTTGAAAATGATAACATAGTTCAAACAGTACGGAAGCTAATACGGTCTGCTTCAGCGCAGATGTCAGTCTTTTAATAGCAATTAAGCTTAACAGTTTTAATAGTAGTTGCTTCTTGACGCCTGCCCGTTGTAAAAACTGATCTTTGAAGACAATGACAATTGGGTTATATGTTTATATAGTATTGCTTTGAAGAAAGATACAGCAATTGAAAAATAGCTATAAATAGGGCTGCTTAGATAATTAAACTAAACATTCTCACTACTGCCGTGATCTGACTTGGGTGTTTTACTTTCAAACTCCACGGCTGTAGGTGATTCGTATTTAGATTTTGCTTGGCGGCTTAGGGACTGGTGAGACATTACACATGTCTCAGCAAGAAAAGTCGCCACTCTGGATTCAGTCCCCTGAAGAAACGTCCAGAGTTTGAATTCACGGTTCGAGATTCTCTGTGCCTGTGCCTTATTATACACAACTAAAACACACACACAGAGAGTATTTTTTATATTATACAAGATTAGACCCACCATTTTACAACGATTGACAAGTTTTCTTTTAAGTTGAAAAGACTATTTTTGCATTTGAATGTACCCAACTTTCAAAATATATATAATTTTATGCTTACCAGGTAAATTATGATTAGTTCATTATTATTTTTTATTTGCCTGCTTATGAGTTCCAAGTAATAGATAACCCCCCCCCCTGATAATATTGAATATAGATAACAAAATGTGAAGATTTAATTAGATTGAGATAAAGATATGATATAATTTTGGCATTGTTTGATCCTTGCAGATGTTGGATTTGGCTTGCGGAAGGACGATCCTTCAGCTTTAAAAGAATTAATTATAAAAGTGCAGCAGAGAGCCGCCAATATTGACACTACACAGTTCAAGGAAAGGTAAGTTAACTAAACGATAGATTATTTAAAATAGGATTTTATCACATTCAGATTGAAATGGTTCCATCCAGCATATATCTCAACTCCCAAGGGAGCACACAATGCATGCTGCCATTATAGGCGCAAAGCGTTACTCAAACACGTAGCCATCGCGTCCTGTCAGGTACTCATTTTTTTAATGGATGAGTGATCCAGTTGCCACATGACAGCATTGCAGCTCACTGAGCCTCGAACCCACGACCGTTTGGCTACGAGTCCTATGCTCAACTAACTGCACTATCATGGCTCGTGATATAAAAACAGTAACACCATGCTTGGCTCCCAAAATTTTGAACTTTTCCCCAGATACTGTGATGTTTGTGGATTGTCATCAAGTATATTATTAATAAATCACAGATACAATCTTGACCATCTGGTTTACTCTCTAAACTGTTTCCAGTTCGTTACAATTCTAAATACCAACATTAAGTCCTCGATATAATTAATTGTTGACTGTTATGGATTGACAACATTACATCCCCCCCCCTACCTTTATTGAAAATGTATCATTTCATAGATGTTTCACTCAAGTTAAACAAGTATTTGTAATAGGTAAATTTCTAACAATCTTAAATTCAAATTTTGAATATCCGACGATAACACTGAATTTTACAACTAGATAATGATTTATCTCAAGTCAATTGATAAGCTACATTTTATATATATATATATATATATATATATATATATATATATATCACTTAGAAATAAAGTCTATATCTTGCTGGCATTCTGGTGCGTCGCTTTGGACGACCTGTTGAGACATCTGTCACATTTGAATTATGACTACTGTCTTGATTAAGTTCATCATTGTTCACTGTTATTATTTCTGGCACGTCTTGTAAATAATCGCTGTTTTTGATTGTTGACTCGGTTTCAGGTGTAACATCATGGTCAGTCACTTTCCTGAAATGTGATGAATTTCTTGTTTTGCTGCCAAGAACAGGACTATTTGCTGTTATCATGCTCCCTTTCTCTTGCACCACAGACATTGGTGCTGGATTATATGCTGGACACAATTTGTCCGTTTTCGTTTGTTTCATTAGCACTGTATCCCCAACATGGAGAGGAATGTTCGGTCGTACACAATTTCTGGCATCTGCATACTGTTTTTGTTGCTGTTTCTGCTCTGCATCTCGAGTTCGCAGTTCTTTATCTTCAACTCGAATGAATAGTTCGGGTAATAGCACTTTTATGTTTGAACCAAACAAGAGTTCTGCAGGTGGTTGACCTGTTGTCACATGTGGCGTTGCACAGTAATTTCATAGGAATTTGTACATTTCCTGTCTCCACGACTTCCCTTCCACAGTAGCACTTTTAATTGCCTTGTTCAAAGGTTTCATAAAGTTTTTTGCTTGCGTGTTAGATCTTTGCCACAGTGGCGTAATCCGACGATGACGTATACCACAATATTGCATGAATTTACGGAATTCAAATCCTTGAAATGGCGGTCCATTGTCAATTTTTAATGTTTCTGGCATTCCGTGTGTTGCAAATATTTTGTCAAATACTGGGATTACACTTCTGGCTGATGTGGATCTCACCAGCTCCACCACAGGAAATCGTGAATATTCATCAAGAACTACTAGACAATAATCTCCGCTAGGATATGGCCCACAAAAATCAGCACACAGACTGCCAAGCTTTATCAGGTAGCTGTGACATTTGTAACGGTTGTAGACGTTAATCTTTAGTGACGACAGCACATGTAGCACAGTTTTTCACTATGTCTTTGGTGAGCTTATCCATGTAGGGATACCACACCTTAGCTCTCAACAGGCACTTTGTTTTTACCAATCCCTGATGACCTTTATGAGCTATTTGTACAACTTTATGCCTCATCGTCACAGGAATAACAATCCGGTGTCCTCGTAACAGAATTCCATTCTCTGTAACACTAAGTTCACTGGACAATTTTCCGTATATTGACATTTCTTCACAGTTTTTAAATTCATGCCATAGCCCAGTTTGTTGACATTTTGCAGCATGCGGTCCTGTTGTGTCGCTTGAATTACTTCTATATGCGACAATGCTTTGGGACACGCTGTTTCACACACGTAGTTGATATATTCTTCTGTGACCTTCCTGCCACGCTCACTTGTAGATCCGACTGGGTGACGCGACATTTGTGCTTTGTGTCTGTGACTACTGTAAACTTTATGCCGTACAATCTGTTTGCGAGTAACGAGATTCTATGTCTTCCAGTGCACGTGATGCATATGTGACAATTTGAACATCTCTGCGGCCATCTTTAGTGGGTAGTATCTGGGTTAAAATAGCACCAACACCATGTGGTGATGCTTCGACCACTAACTCGGTCTCTAACTTGTGATTGAATTACGACATGACAGTATCACTTGTCAAACTGTCCTTCAATTTTAACCAGGCATCTTCACACTCACTGGTCTACTCAAACAGGCTATTCTTACGAGTGAGCTCTCTAAGTGGTTTCACAAGAGAGGCTAGACCAGGTATGTATCTTTGTACGTAATTCGCCATGCCTAGAATAGACTTCACCTGTCGCTTTTTTGTCGGTCTCGGCGCATCACGAACAGACTTTACCTTTTTCGGATCTGGTGAAACACCATGTTCACTAAAAATGCTGCTGAAGAATTCCACAGAGGATTGGAAGAATTTGCATTTATTTTGATTGAGTGTTAAGCCCTTCTTCATGAGACTTTCCAGACATGCACGGACGTGTTTCTCATGTTCTACATCATTCTGACTGGCAATGATGATGTCGTCAGAAATCTTCTTTACTCCATCAAGCCCATGTAGCACTTGCTCGATGATTTGTTGAAATTTTTCATTGGAGGCATTTACACCAAAATTTAAACGCTTGTAACGGTGCAGTCTTAGATGTGAACTAAACGTAGTGATGTATCGGCTGTCAGGATGCAGCTCCACCTGGTGGTAGCCCTGATTGAGGTCCAATTTTGTAAATACACAACAACCATTCAGATCATGTATCAACTCATGAACAGTTGGCATTGGATGTTTGACTCTTCCTATGGCTTGGTTAGCAGCCCTCATATCAACACACAGTGTGATGTTATCAGGATCATGTGGCTTAGGTACTACCACTATAGGTGACACCCCAAGGAGTCGGCGTATTTTGAGGATCTTCACATATGTCATCCTCATATAGCTGCTTGATTGCCGCTTTAACTTGCTGTCTTGTTAAAAAAGGAACTCATCTGTATTTTTGATGCACAGGTTCCACTGTATCATCAATATTCAGTTGTAGCTGGAAATCCTTCAGTTTTCCTAGCCCGTGGAATATTGAGTCAAAATCATGTACAATTTTATTTGTCACATTTGATCTTGAATCTTCTATAGCATTGATGATTGAGATTAATTTCAGCCGCTTTACAGTGTCATAAGACAGTAAACAGCTTTTAGCGTCACTCACAACATAGAATTCATCATCAAATTTTACTCCAGTCTTAGGCGATGTAATTGTTGCACTGAATGTTGCTTTCAAGTCTAATGCTTTTGCGTATGCGTAAGGGAATAATTTCATGTCTGATTTTGATAACTCACTAAATTCTTTAGAATGTTCACACAGTGTTTTATGAGTTTTCACATTCACAGTGTTTACACTAGTTCCACTGTCTATGAACATCATAACATCTACCCCAGCTAGTTGAATGTTAATTGCAGGAATTTTCTCCTCACCTTTTCGTACTGCCAGTGAATAATCAGAACCACTATCACAATTACCTGCGACGTTGCTGATAGAAACTTTATTTGTTTGTTCTCGAGACTTCTTGTGCCACTTATCATGTTGTTTTGTTCTCGGAAATTTTCGCTTACATTTCGAGTAGTGTCCATACGATTCACATTTGTAACAACGACGATGTTTTGCTGGACACTCATCTTCATGTGGGTACTGACCACCACAGTTGAAACAAGTGCGCGAGCCACTAGAAAATCTGTCAAATTATTTTTCAGACTGTTTTTCAGCAAATATTTGTGTCTTGCACCTCCCTTGGCACCAGTTTGTTTATGCACACGATTTGACGTTTCGGCTGTCATTCCGCCCTCTATTGCATGAGACTGAGAAAGCGCTAGCTCCATCGATTTACCATGATCTAGCAGTGTTTTCAAGTCCATAGGTTTTGACAAGCCCTTTTTTATCAAGCTTTTGGACGTACACCCACGAATCATTTGCGTTTTTACTTCATTTTCCACTGTGCCTTCTGTAAAGTCACAATTGACTGACAATTGCTTTTATCTTATGCAAAACTGATCCAAATTCTCACCTTCTTTCTGACTTACCTGTCTGAAAATGTATCTTTCAAACTCAATGTTATATTTCGGCACAAAATAGTCATTCATTTTCGTTTTGACAACACTGTAATTGTCTTCTTCGTTCTTCAAAGTTTCATAAATGTCATAGCACTCTGCACCCATATAGTACAATAACAAAGCTTTTTTTCTTTTCTTCTCTGGTTCCGTATCACGAACGTCCATGGCGGATAACAACACTTCAAAACGACTCAACCACTTCGTCCAACGTGGACCGGCATTATTTAAGTCCTCACACTCAAATGTTGGAAATATTGGCAATGCACCTGCCATTGTGTACACACAGATAACGATTAACACAGATAGAGTTCGAATAACCTCGTCGCTAATGTGATGTTTGTAGGATTGTCATCAAGTATATTATTAATAAATCACAGATACAATCTTGACCATCTGGTTTATTCTCTAAACTGTTTCCGGTCCGTTACAATTCTAAATACCAATATTAAGTCCTCGATATAATTAACTGTGGACTGTTATGGATTGACAACGTTACAGATACCTGCAAAAACTCCCAAACGGACTACATTTAAAATTACATAAATCTCCCAACTGTTATATTCAGTGTTTCACTTTGTCATGTTAAATCAGTCTATATTATTGAAAGAAAATTATTTGAAGTCTTGGTACTAATTTAACTCATAACAGTGATAAGAGTCATTAATTGTTTACATATGGTATATGTTTTTTTAACTTTCTTATTTCAAGGTCACGAGTCAAGTTTATGATTGATGTATTACTGGCTATTAAGAACAATAACGTACGTAAGATACCAAACTATGACAGGGCCCACTTGGATCATCTTCTGAAGGTTATCAGAAATTATGTCAAAGGTCAGTTTTGTAATGCACATCTGTAATAATGCAAGTTGTGTTGTTTTCTTCATTCTCCAGTTTATAAAACAAATATGTAAGATGGAAAACTGAGATGTATTTGTTGTATGTATTAATATAAATGTTTGAAGAAATCTACTCTATGCTTGTGACATCAGCTGATTGTGCTAGATTTGATGAAATTAAATAAATAAAAAAAAAAAAATTTTTTATAGAACACAACCCAACCAAAAACAAAAAACACACACAAAACCACACACACCCCAATTTTTTTGATTTTTAAAGGTCCAAGCTTTTTGGACACGGGGAAAAAATTTTTTTTGGTTGACCCATTTAAAAGCCAAAAAGGGAAAATATACATCAAAAAAAAGGTTGACGGGGTACACTACACATAAAAAAACCATCATCATCATCACCATGACACTCATCTCTACTCACATATAAGAGTGTTTTAATGTAAATCATCTCAGTCCTAAAAACAGTAACTTATAAATAAGGTTAGTCAGCATGGCAGTCATCATCTACTACAGTCACTTATAAATAAGGTTAGTCAGCATGGCAGTCATCATCTACTACAGTCACTTATAAATAAGGTTAGTCAGCATGGCAGTCATCAACAAGTTTTTGGACCAAAATTTTAAATTTTTGGATTAATTTTTGAAAAAACAAACCAAAAAAACCTTTTTTAAAAAAAATGAGGGTAAAGTATACATCAATGTCTGTCTGCACACTGACATATTCTATTTCGCTGACATGCTTATATCCCATTAAAATTCTTATAGGATCTCAGTCAGCTGTGAGCAATTCACATCTAAAATCATAACAAGTTCATTCTGTGTCTGGTCAGTCAGTGCATGCCAACATGCTGTGTCACATGACCAGGTATTTAGAAACTTAAGGTGGTAAAAACGCATCACACGCCATAAGGCAAGAGTAGACTATTTCCTGATTTTTGAAATGTTTGCACCATCTTAGGGAACTCCACTGGTGAGTCGAGTTCCACAGGGTTTGACACAGGCTTTGGTGTTTGTCTTCGTTTGCCAAACAGTGAAATCACACAGAGGGTAGAAACTGGTTCACATGTTGATCAATTGTCCATTACAGTTTATAAATTTGTCATTAATGTGTTATAGTTTCCCAACAAATACATATTTATTGCCATTGTTTATGTTTTGTTTACCAGTGAGTTTCAATATTATAAATTTAATGATAATTTTAAATGGATTTTAACCCCAGCCAAAAAAAGAACCTGTCAACTTTATACTTGATCATGTAATTAGCTCTGTTGTTACAATACATCATCCTTTAATTGTAATATGGAATATTTATCATCTTAAAACTTGTGTGCAAAGTTGTAAATTAATTACTTCGACAGCAGCCAAACAAATGAATATCCATTAACCACATTGGCAGGTTTGAATAAAATTTGAAACACTGATAATTCTGTTATTATGTGAGAATAAGAGATTGATTTTGAAACGTACATATCTGAGATAATTATATTTTCTTAATGGTTGATTCCATATTCCATTTTATTGAAATAACATCCGAGTTGCAGTGCAACAGCCTTTGCCTTGCATCTTGTGCTGTCTTGGGTGATGAAAGTTGGACAGTTCTATCAAATAGCAAAAAAAAGAGAAGAAAATACTATATTTAGCATGTTTCTTGAAACTTACAAGAATTTGTAAATTGATTTGGAATAAAAAAGTTAATTTACAAATGAGCACCATATCTATAATATTGCACACCCACAAACCACAGTCAGTCTTAGGATCATGTACTGTGCATGCATCATGCAAGGCGTGTACTATTAGGTAGTCAAATGATGCCTCTGGCTCAGTATAAACTGGCATGTCTTAATTTGAATGCATTCACTGTTATTTGGGACGATTTTGTGTCCACTTCATCTCTGAAATCCAAGATGGTGGGTTCACTGTACTTCCATTATTTTGAATGTAGTAGGGATTTTTGGAATAATTATTTTGGCACGACTTGGTAATTTGAGTTGTTTTCAGTGAGAGATCTTTCCATGATAAATGATTGTTAACACATTCAGCCAATACTTGGATTTTAAACAATTTCCCAATACTCAAGGTAGTTGTACACACAATCGTATAAAGTAGTTTCAGTTGTAAAACCATTTTTCAGATAATTGCACTAGAAATAGTTTTTAGAATATCTTTTACAGTAAGATTTGTAAACATCACAAACACCGGTGCCAAGACATTTATTATATGTAGCATAAAACACACACGCATAAACATAAGTGCATGTATACCCTTAATATTAACGTATTTGGGATCCAAGAAATCCCAATTAGTAGGAATCACAATGTTGCTTTGTTATGGGATCAGGCTATAGCACATTATAACTGTCTTATTACCATTCTGGTCCACCATAATATGATACTATCTGTACTAACCATATGCTTGATTAATACCACTGATACGTAATGAATGTTGTATGTTGATGAGCAGATTTATTTTTGGTTTGTTTAAAACATATACAATCTATAGAGCTATAATGGATGTTATCACTACTGATGATAACAATCATTATAGTTCTATAGATTTTATATGTTTTTTACTGCCACAAATATTGTCATTGAGAAGGCACCATATTGGATCTGTTTACACTGGCTACAAATGTAACAACAGGTGTAATGTCGATATGATAATTAAATATATTTATAATAGAATGGACATTGAGTGTGTTGAAATTTTTTGTGATTCTCTTATTATATATATCTAAATAGCTTTTTATTAATGAAAAATTAATGGTTATTGTATGGATATTGTTGAAATCATGACTTCTTTGTGGCTGTAAAACCGAGATGTCTGTGGAACAAGGCCAACTGGATGGTATAAGATAGTACATTGTAAAAAATTACATCTAGATAGTAAAGAGTAGATTATTTATTTGTGATTGTTGTATTTTTGTACGGGAATTATGCTATTTTAGTTTATATAAAATTGTTTATTATGTTCTTTGTGCTGCTGATGTAATACATATTTTTGTAATCTTATGTGTTCTGATTAAAATTATTATGATGTATGCCATTACAGTATTAGCATTGCCATTTCTTTGCCCAGGTGGCAGCATTGCAGAATACCAGCTCCGGATTTCGCTGAGTGACCTTCTGGAGTCTGATCAGAGAGGGCGCTGGTGGGTGATCGGTTCAGCGTGGACAAGGCGTGATGTCGACATTACCAAACAAGGTGAGAGGTGTCCCGGTTTGGTGTCGTGTGTGATGTAATGCTATGGCTCGACTGATCTATGCCAACCAAAACTAAATTTTTGTTGTTGTTGCATCTCTGCTTCTGATCAACACATAAAAAGTGTTGATTAGTCATAATGGCTACAGGTGTAATACAAACACACCTGTTATAGAATTCTAGGTCTGCCACCCTCATGTAATAGCAATTGTTCGGACAGCAGCAATTATACTATTTCATTTGCCTGTTCCTTCACACAAAGAAGATGGAAGACTCGATGTATTTTGCTGCTACGTCTAGCAGAGTTTATTTCGATTATACAATAGGTCTATCATGTAACACACGCCAGTGTCGAGCTGCGAAAGGCACTGCTTCATTGAGTCACTGCTTCATTCCCTCCTTTAGTCACTGGTTCACTGGTTTACAATGCTCACAAGTCCATCGCTACTGGCTGATATAGCAATTCCTGGACCAGAGATCCAGCATGATACTTGCGGCCAGGCATAAGTTATCCAATCGTATCAGTACTTAATTGATAACTCTGAAGATAATTTATTATCTTTTCATATTGGTGCATGCCCACTTATATAAATCTAACCCTATCTCGTCTGGATTTCATGTCATCGTTATATGTTTTTTTAATTATTCCCAGTAATCTGACACTATCTTTTCAAGTTATTGTTTTTCAATCAATGTCTAATTTATTAGTTACTTCTAAATAATATGATCCCTGTCCCTTGCTATATCACGATGCTTGGATTTCCAGGAACTGTGTGATGCCTATCTATCAACGATTCACTGAATACTAATGGTTTAGTACTAGCTGAGGTTTACAGTAAACCGGGCAAATTGGTTTACTTTACACATGCCCTACACTTAAAAGTTAAATAGTATATAAACTTACCAATTCAAGTAACTAATTGGTTTGCTACAAGACAACAGCTAACATCATAAACATATATATATAAGTAATAATTGTGATGGCGTACCTGGTCACGTACAATGAGCGAGATATATAAATGCAACAGTAATAATAAACAAAACAACATTAGACCAGGAGTGGCTGCGCGCAGTATCGATGGGATCACATTCGATTCCTGTCGGCTGCAAAGGCACTCCTGGAAAAATTGGAAGAATTGAAAAACTAATAATCCACAAGCTTTTCCTGTGAAATAAGCTGCGCTTAATTACTCTTCCGCTGGTCACTCATCTGATTGGACAGTACCAGGGAACTATAGACTATGTGCCACAGTTGATCCATCTAAACGGATCGGTCACTCACAAATCTTTCATAGGGTAACCACTAATATTATGGCATATATCGTTGTGGTGGCTGACGTATAGTCTTCTGCTGGTCACTGATATGATTGGACAGTACCAGGCATTTTAGCAAATTTCACCATGCAACAACCATTTAAAATCTTATCCATCTAATATGAAGAATGAGTACATGAAATTCGCTGCCATTTTTCATCCAGTTCCACCAAAATATCACACTTGTGTTTCTGTCGAAGAATACGTGTCTGGCCGCCGTGATGGTCCCTTATCTCGTACATGGGCACCTGAGTATAGGTGGATCATCTGGCTTGGTGACTTTATCTGGTGCCTGCACTGACAGTCCATCTTAGGGGAGGCTCTAGTCTAGACATCAAGGCACCTCCCTGGTCCATCATTGTCTCTAGGACAGGTATGTCTGGCTCACGACCAGCATCCTGTTTATTATTTGTAAGAAATGTGGGTTTTCCCTGAACTTACCTTTTTGGTCTGGGCAATATTTTGTCCCAGGTTATAGTTGGGTTCACTTAATACCCAGCCATTAAGCCATGGCCGTATTTTAGACCTAAAATATCTCAATTTACGGTAGTACCGTCCATTAAGCCATCCTAAAAATCTAAACTTTTCCAGGCAGTATTTTTAGATGATTTCAAACGTTTTGAACACATGAAATAGCAAAGAAACATCATTGAACATTGCAATTCCCAGATATGACCTATGTCTAAACAACTGTTTTATATACATTCTGTTCATATTTTGTTAATAGTTTTGATAATTGGGCATCTTAATCTTAGAACTAATTCACAATTTTTAACATTTTAATAATTTCATGTTTTTTTCTTAATCATAATATCTACCAAACAAATTAATTATATGATAGTATATGCTTTTTGGTAAATGCTCTTTGTGGAATTCTACACAAAGGGATGCTTCTTGAATTAATTAATTCTGTGACTCCTGAACTCGTATAAATTTAAAGGAAATTAAATTTAAAACACACTTCATGAAGTTGATCATATTGTAATGTATCTGCTATAATTTAGTTGTCTAATAGCGCCATCTGGTGAATGTTTTTGCTGAGTTATGCTATAAATGGATTAATTGGTGTAGGATTCATTATTGTTATTTCACTTCTGTTGTCTTCCTAAATTTAATATAATAATTTGGTTTGATAGATGAAATTATACAAAGATAGCTTAGAGTTGTAAATTATGATGAATGTAATTATTAATATTTTTTGTTATTATCACTTTTTATTGTCTAGAGCCCAATGGCAGGCCACCAGAAGGAGAAGTTAGTAATCATATCCTGGAGTTAGCCAGACAACAAAGAATGAATACCGACATCAGAAAGACAATTTTCTGTATTGTCATGACGTGTGAGGTATGTCTGTGTAAATGTCTTGTTTTGTTTAATATTAGTATGATGGTTAAGACAATCAGTAATAATAATGTAAGTTGTGTCTTTAGTGGTAACCATTACTTTCTGTTATATATCCTAACCTATATCCATATAGTAGTATTGGGTATTTTATTTAATCCATATTTTCATAGTCTTTAGGGGTGTGCTAACAGCTAAGTGGTTAGAATGTTACAATGGAAATGTTTAATTCACAGTTTGAGTTTGAATAATGTCTATGGTTTGTCGAATTTGTACCTGGATGGTAGCTCCATAGCTCTCTCTCTGTGTGTCTGTGTGTGTGTTATATATATATATATATATATATATATATATGCATCCCAGGTTTGACCACTGTCATGGTTAAGCAAAAGATTTATTTGCTCATCCCTCCTTCCACTATATTTTGAGCCAAGAATTCAATCCGAGAATTTGTCTAACACAAGAGTGGACACTTTGCACCAGTGTGTTGTGGGAATTGAACCTTTAACCCATAACATAGTGGCTCTATATGTTTATCTCTGTCAATGTATCTTATCTTATTATATCAAACTATCTCCACAGTTCTTAGGACTCTTCTGACCCCCCCCCTCTGTTGTAGATCTGTACAGTTTAATACTAACAGCAACACCCATGGTGTTTTACCATTTCTATCTGTCAGTAGTATGTATAAATGTCAGTCATGGTTAGTTGGTGGATTTGAACTAAGAATCTCTTGGTTTTTGGCCATGGCACTTTATCATGACCTATATGTGACCATGATGGTAACATAGGAATATCACGTTTAACATAATATAGTGAGAGTGAGTGAGTAAGTTCTTTATTTAGCTGTGGTGCTGTTCACAAATGATGCTGGGTGTGACTCCTATAGGAAACATTTCACCAGTATATGTATCATTGAGATTCAAACCCTGACTTGCCCTCTATCAGCAATGCTATCAAAGCACCGTATCTTTAAAAAACAAACATATTGTAGAAATGTGGTAGTTACTTCTTATTTATGTGTTCTAGGACTTTATTGATGCCTTTGAGAAGTTACTTGAGCTTGATCTAAAGAACCAACAAGAGCGTGAGATAATTCATGTAATTACAGATCTTTGTCTACAAGAGAAGACCTTCAATCCATTCTATGCCTTTCTCATGCAGAAGTTCTGTGAACATGATCGTAGATTCCAGGTGAGAGAACTGTGTCTGTTGTAACTACAGCAATATGTTTATCATTGTAGAAATAATTACACCACAAGTTTGGCAACTGCATGAATTCATAAATAAAAGAATCAGTTGTAAATATTTTTGATTCCTATGGTTTTTTTTATATAGATTATATCAATATTTGTTAAACTGAGTGATTTGATCATCTGTCACTGTATATTAATAACAATATTAATATTACAGAGGTCATAAACTAGGACATAATTTGATAATATTTTGATCTTTCTGTGAATTTTCTCATATTTAAGTGGTTGATTGTAAAAAGGTTGGCTTCTTGTGTATTTGATGTGTCATTGTGTCATTTAAGAGACAGTTTAATATATATTGTTATGGATAAAGGTTGATTTCTTTTTGGCATGTCTCTGTACAAGGTTAGAATTTTCAAACCTTGTCCTAGATTTAATATAATTGGTTATAAGTCAAATTGGTTAATACAAAGAATTAACTTACAAAATAGGTGACATATTTTTTGGCTGAAAATCAGTCCCTCACGAATATTATCACATAGAGGCTGACGTTTTTTTAACGTATCATATTTTCAGAATGATCTGCTAACTAGGTCAAGTTGGTCATGTTTAACAAATGGCTATTCAACTAAGCATTTAACTGAAAAAGAAAATCTTAACTTATGTTTGCCTTTTGTAATGAATGAACTAATCAATTTTGTTTTAACTATTGTTTGTTATCTAACCTACCCATTATGTACCAAAACTACACAAATGTAGGTCACATGTTTATAACATGGAACTACTTTATCTCTCATGGATGCAAATACTAATAGCAACATATGGGACATGATCAGTACGAAAAGTGTATTGAAATATTTGAATTTCAGGTGTTCTTTAATTTGCTGATATATATATATATATATATATATATATATATATATTTATTAATGCAAAACATCACAATAGTTATTGTTGTCGTAATAATAATTAGTTACTCCAGGAGTTGGCGACATCTGTTGAATAGTATATATGCTGAAATTGATCTCTAGTCAGCGAAGTTAGAACCAATGAAATTTTAGCACTTTTTGCAGAAATATTCCCACGAGGTTTATATTTGTCATTTAATTGAATATAGATGGCCTAAAGAGGTATGAACAATTAAATTAAATTTTCTCTTATGTAATGATATGTAATTTAGCCAGGTTTTTATAATACAAGTTGTGTTAAATGTTCTAAACTTTAAGTGCAACACACGTGCTGGATGATAACGGAGTATATTTTGAATACTCGCATATAAGATGTAAAACATGTAGAATGTTTTAGATGTTCATAATCATTTAATATTCAGGCCAAGGTATTATATCAATTAATGTATATGTAAATAGAAGTTATATCTTCCAAATCAGAATAATACCTTTGTTTTGTTTATTGTCAAATGACTAAAGGAGATAAAATAGTCTAATATATGTAAAGTGATTAATTGTAGAGATGTTTTGTACCTTTTTCATTGTAGTTTCACGTAAAGATGGTTCATACTCTAGATATGATATTCGTCAACAGAATAAATTGTTAAAATCCAAGGTCGTTTTGCTTGCAATTAGCTTACATTTTTTGTGTCTATCATTTAATAATGACATCGAGCCATCTGCATAATCCACCAAATTCTCACTATTATAATGCATGTAATTTTCATTTATATGAAGGGGCTATTGGTTTACAAAATACATTTTAAAAGTTGTGTATTCTGATCTTTCAGCCTCTTATATACTGCTGATATGAAAACTAGTCATGTATAGTATGATTTACATTATGTAGATATGATCTAGTCACTGGGTGAAGACATCATCATTAAAATAAGTACCAAATAATGGTCACATTACCTACACGAGATGATCCCCAAGATTAATAATTGTTTGTTAGCATCAAAATTCAGATTTAATAAATAAAACATAATTAAATTCTCTTACGATAATTATCTATGGATGGACCACTGTCAGGTACATTCTTCATTCCTCTTCTTTTCATGTTGGAGTGCAATGCATGACTTTATTAATCATAATATAATATATATAAATATATAAAATAATTATTTTTCAAGCTGGCCAAGCTATTCTATGTTATATATTTTGTTCCCTAGATGACAGCACCGATGTTTACAATGATAATGGCTCGTGAAATCTGTTAGATTTGTTAGCTTTGAATGGCATCAGTGAAATGTTAGCGAATTTAGTCATAGTAACCATTTGGAGAAAAATTCCACATATCAATGTTTCAGTTATGGATGAGTTTTATAGTCTTAATGCTGGTAATATTTAGATGAGGAGCAACTCCCTGGTGGGTGGGGGGTGGTGGTAAATATCACAAACACAGATATTGCTGGGATTTGAACAGTGACATGTATGTTTGCGGTACTGTGATGCACCCACCCACATATTGGTGTATCTTATTGTTATCAATATATATATATATATATATATATATATATATATTGTTTTCTTAGTTCCACATTATATATATTTATTTACTATTTTCTTAGATGACAACACAGTTCACTTTGTGGGATAAGTTCAAAGAACTCCAGGAGTACAATGACCAGAAGTTAAATAACTTGGCTGACTACTTGACTCATTTGTTGGCTAACAAGGCACAGTCACTCTCCGTGTTTAAGGTAATAACTGTTATGGCTGCTTTCATCAGCACATGCAAACATTATTTAACTGAGATAGCAATAGAAATAAAGATATTTACATATAAATCTCTCATATAAATATGTCTGTGTGTGTGTTTATCTGTACCATCAGGTAATATGTGTATTAACTGAAATTTATTTTACAGATTAATCGTAACACACACACACACACAATAGCGAGGCATGTATTATTAAGTAAATATTTGTAAATGTTCAAAGTTTTCCTACAAAATAGGAAAGAAATGTATCTTGCCATCTTTGAGGTGACTAATACCAAATAAAAATCTATCTGCCGCTAAAATAACTTGATGAGTCTTGATGGCCCTTCGGTTTAGTGATCAGAGTGAGATATTAGATTTAAAAAAGTCAATTGGCATCGATGACGCATCTCACTTGGGTGCGAATAATTTACGAGATGGCTTACATCACCAATCAGAGTACCAACTAATAAACATCATTAATAATCCATCTATCAATGAGCTCTTAATCTTCTTCATTCTTTATTCCATCTGTTACAACATATTGTCTAACTATTTGGTTCTAAGGTTCTATGTTATGACCTGATCCAATTGTGCATATATCTAATTACTGTAATTATGTGTAAGATTATATAATAATAATAACACTAACAACATTAATACAGGATCTAGACTATATAATATTATTTGATAAATCAGTAATACGTTATATGTTGAACTAGTTCTTCAAAACATTATTTCTATTCTACATTTATTGTTGTCAAACTGAATTTGAAAATCAATGTAAAAATGAAACAAAAAACTAGAGTAATCCAGAATACATATTGCGAATCATTTTTAAAACACATATTACCTGATGATACAGATTAACACACACACAGATTTATATGAGAGATTTATATGTAAATATCTATATGTTATGGTGTGTAGAAATATTGTCATAAATCTGGCAAATCTTTTAGAAACTAGAACTTTGTGTAAATGTTTTTTTGACCGACCCTATGATTTCAGTGATTTATTTAATTTTGTCCCAACCAACTGACCCTAATTTTTGGAAGGGAAATTTCCCATAAAACAAGTATTAAAAAAACATTGGCCTTGTGTCATTTCCTAAACTTCATACAATAAGAATATTGGAACCCTCGTGTCTGTACCGGAAACATTCTCCTGATAAGTAGTAATAAACCAATAATACAACAAACACACACAAACACACGCACACAAACTGAGCATCTCGATGACCAAACAGTTAATCCACAGACAATTAACAATGTGGTTCAAATCACTCTTTGACTGATGTCAGTTTTACCACTCACTTTATCTCCTTATCTCTGGATGTTTGTTTAAATTATGGTGTGTAGAAATATTGTCATAAAACATTTCACATATCGACACACACACACACAATTTAAGGTATTTCCACGGCCAAATCAGTACAGTAAAATGCCTCTATTACGGTCACTTATTGAACCTGTGATCTGTAGCCATAATTTAGGACTGGTCATAATACAAAACAACACATGTTTATTTCAAAAGATGTTGCTAGTCGCATCATAAAACACTTCCCAACTGTTAGTCCAATTTTTCTGAAGAATGAGCTGATGGTAATCTGTTTGGTTATTGTAGCGGATGATGCGATGGCTTCCTATGAGTCGGATTCTAGTATCATTGATGTTTCGTTGTTTATGAAAAAACCTGTTTTAACTGACTAGCCCATTTCAAGGTTTCACCTGCATTTTTAATTAAGCACTCCAGCTTGTCACGTGTGGCATTTAGACAAAATGAGAGTGGCAGATTTTCCTTGTCTGATGTTTGTTATTAGCAATGGCTAATTAGATAATCGAAGAACACAAAAATGTGTTGAGATTTCTGGTCGACAATCATTTTATCTAAACAAATCATAAGTAACTTCTATGATCGTTATTTGAGCAATCAGAAAACTAATGATCCCCAAGTGTTAATTACTTGCTGGATGGTGATTGACTGCTAACAATGGGCTGCAGTTGGTGGCTCAATCTTGTATTATGGACCACAAGTGCTGGTCGTAATATAGGAATAGAGGCATGGCCACTGTACACAATGTTATTAGCATTGTAATATATGTGAAGATGCTTGGGACCATATAATATGACCACATTATGAGCACTTGCTGTCATTGAGGCACGTCCACATGGAGTCATTTTACTGTAGTGTGGTTTACTTTGTATCATTACCTTTTAAGGTCAGTTGGCTGATTTAGTCCACTGTGTACAAGTGTGGTAATAAAAAAGCAATATATATATATATATATATATATCACATTTTTTACATGTTTATTTTAATATTTACACACATACATATATAGATTCTGGATATTAATTTATCAATAGAGATAACATAATATATTCATATATTTAAATATGTCATTATTATTTCAAATTATAGGTTATAGAGTTTTCTGAGTTAGACAAAGCTCGTGTACGTTTTATAAAACGTGTCCTAACCAATCTGTTACTCAACCAACCGGAACATATCATACGTGATGTCTTCATACGAATTGCAACCATCCCGAAGTTGCACCTGCTTCGAGAGGGACTGATACTCTTCATGACACATTTCTTGTTACGTGGAACCAAGAGCTTGGATGCTGACGTGAAGTTGACTTTAGAACAGAGAGTATTGATTGCTGAAAAGATGCTTACTACAGGAGAAGTCAAGTTAATGTTATAATTGTTAATGATAAAGGTAGTGAAGGTTGAACTTTGAAGCAGTGATTTATTATATTTGTTAATTAACTCTACATTATGTATATGAATATTTGAGGGGGGGGGGAGTATGGAAGTGTCTACATATCGTAACATCCTACCTCTTCTGACCATTTATTAATAATGATCTAAACATTTTTTTTTCTTGGTAGTCAAAATATTTCTTTCCGTTGGTTACTGCAGTTCATTTGATAGGAACATGAACTTCATCGTTGTTGTTTTAATAAATGAGGCAATTACCTATCATTCTGTTCTTCTATTGTGTACACAGAATCACTGCATTACAAGAAAAATCCAACGGTACAGCTTTAAATTGAAGCCTGTCTTACTTTTGTTAATAGAAATATTATGAAAATGTGGAAAAACTTACTCTAAAACAACAAAATTACTTATACACAAAACAGTCTTTTGTGGTTAGATAAAACAAATGCCACCATTATTATTTAGTTAAAAATAATATTCTTTAAATAATAATAATTTTCCTGAGTACAATTTACATTACTTTACATTTTTCACCAGTTTTTGTCAATTCATATTTCTCAACTTCACAAAGATAAGAGACTGGAGGCCATTGATTCATTTCAACATGTTCCTTCTTTGCTCCTTCTAAAAGTGAGAATTCTTTGCGGTTTTTAAATGCTTCATAATTTGATGAAATAAAGAAGAGTGCCCATCTCTCAAGCTGTACAGCATTATGTATCTGGAAAGGAAAAGAGCAATTTATTTTATGATATATCATAATATGAACGATTAATTTATTATATTAAATGTCAATTGATGCACAAATAGGCACTTAAATTAAAAAAATGCCAGTGAAATGTTTTATTTTTACTTTTCATGAATAATGTCAAATCAGGGTTGGCCAAAACCCGGCTAATACGAGTATTAGCTGGGCCAGTGGGTTTTACTGGTTTTAACCGGCTTTTATTGGCTGTTTGGCTTTTGCTGGCTGATTGATTGCTGATAATGTTTTACCAGATTGTTGAGACACAGATATATACTTATGACATATGTCTGTGGCTGACCATGTACATGCAATGACAATGGCTTCACTTAATACTCCATCTTTAGTTGTTTTTGGTGTTTCTAATTGCACTGTAGTAAGATATCTGTTAATCTTTCACATGAAATTATAGTTACACATGTATACACATAGTTAGCATCATGAGTGGCTTCAATACAGACAAAGTGGATATAAGGTGGGAGAAACCAATTATAAAGTGTCATATTTGACTACAACACGGGAAAACCAAAAGATGCCATATAGAACTTTTATGATGTTGATGATGACAAGACTACTGCTAGATGTAAGGAGTGTCAAAGTGATATTAGTAACAGAGTTCTAGGACTGAAATGTCACAGAGAGAAATGTCACAGAGAGAAATGTCCAGTCCTTCGCAATATTCCAAAGAGAACATTTGATTGTACTGAGAATGATGAAACCAGTCATGAATTGAATGAATCCAGACCAAAATGGCCAAAATCCCAACAACCTAATGTGATAAAATATGACAAGTCAACTGACTCCAAGATGAAAACTCAGCTAGATGAACAAATTGTACATGTATTTTATGCCTGCAATATTCCATTCAATGTTATCTTGCAGCCTGAGATACAGAAAGCTTTCACAATGTTGCGCCCGGGTTATCAACTCCCTAATCACAAAGGGATATGATGTAATATTGATGCAGGATGCATAAAGCGATATCCAATGAAATTATGAATAAATATATGTAAAAGTGTTCTTCTCTTCTTGTTATCCAAAACATTATAATCAATCAATCAAATTTTCAATCGGCCAGTATTAGCCAGTATCAGCCACTTGGATAATAAAAGCCATGCCGGCTAAAGCCCAGTTAAAACTGGCAGCTTTAACTGGGGGTAGTTGAAACTGACCAACCCTGTGTCAAAACTTCATTCAGTATGTAAAAATGGAAATACACTAAATTAGATTAAAGAAATAAAACAATTATTGAAATTAATTTTAAATATCAGTTTAGCTTAATTAGCAAATCACAATCAGTTGTAGAGTTTCATTTGATAAAAATAATTATGTAAGATAAGACAAATATTGTAATACTACCTTACCTGTGACGTCAACAAGAGACCAATAACATCAGACTTGTTTAGATCACTCAGATCTGAAATCTGCTTACCATGCTATTATGTAAATGTAACATTTTTCTCTGGACAAAATAATATTCATGTAAATCTCTCTCTCTCTCTCTGTGTGTGTGTGTGCACATAAAATATTTGTGAAAACATAAACTCAAATTCATGAATTAATTAAATTTTTACACCAATTGAAATCAATTATTTTCCAGCTGATAAACAAAGAGAGACAGATATAAACCATTACCAAAAATAGTAGATTTATTCTCAACCCATAAATAATTATATTTGTTGCAAAATAAAATCAGTTATGGAACATATATTTCTATGGCTTCCAATATTTCTTTCCTGTTCAGTTTATCTATCCATATTTTTTTGTTGCTTTTCATTAAGTTACCTCGCATAATTATGTAATTCCTCAGCTATAGGAATACATACCTGAGATAGAGATTTTCTTCCCTCCAGAAAGGATCCAGAAAATATTGCCTTCATCACTTCACTACAGGTTGCTAGAACACATTTATGTCCATAGAAGTGCTTGCCTAGTAATTAAACACAGACCGATAAAGATAGTCACATCATCTCCACATATAAATGTCACAGGTTTAATTCATACAGAAATTCACCTCTAGAAGACATCATTGCATTTTTCTGTGTACTTACCCTGAACTTTGAAAATCACATCAGCAAAAGTTGCTTTATTAAAGAATAAACTCTTCATCTTTTGTCCAAACAGGTCATTATAATATGTTCTGATGCTGGGATTGAGGAACTCATCACCTTGTTTAAGGTTTTGACAAATGGTGTCTAACAGCGGCAGCTCAAATGTGCGAGATAAAGCAATCAATACATCTAGGTCACTCCCAGAGACATCTGGTGGCAGATTTGGTAAACCTGACAATAATCAGAAAGCAGATGAATAATAAAATTATAAATACACAAACATCTTAACAAATCTAAGTGATGATTTATATATATATATATATATATATATATATATATGGACAAAAGGGAATTATTACATTTGGGTCTTAATGTGCTAAAATACTAAATATAATTTTACGGCCAATTTTCTATTTATGGTAGTTAGGCTAAATAAAATAATATCACATTACAAGTTATCATAAGAAACATCAAATATATTTTTATTTTAGAAATATTGGATTGAAACTCATCATCAACATATATGAGAGTCCACTAAAAATAGACATCTAAAACCTAATAAACAATTAAATAAGTGAAGGAATATTGTCTTAACAAACTTGAAGTATCAGAATAATTATTTAAATATATTACTAATAACATCACGGCAGGAAAATGTGGATGGTTTGATTGTCTTTGGGTTTTTTCTTTCTAAAACAATGAAATAATCTCACTATCTTTTTTAAACATTGTAACAAAAAGATTGCTTTGCCTATAAACAATGTACCACACAGTTACTCCATTTGTGACACTTGATATAGTATTTCAACCAGAAAGTTATACACCAACGTTTAAAATATTTATCAAGTCAAAGCAAACATAATTCTAAACTAAACACTCCTTGATAAGTAAAACATATTTTATAAATAAACAACTACCGGTAGCTATGATGCCTTTTTTTATGAATTATCATTGTCAAGTGTCACTCCTTATTTTTAAAGTAACAGATCATTTCATCATATAAATGATATTTACCTGTGTAAATAAATTCTAGTACATGGATAAAATGTTGTTTACATCAGATATCAATTCTAACACTGTGGATCTCAGATCATCGGATGTCTCATTGTAAACATGACAGAGACCAGAGTGATGACCTTCATCTAACTTATCTGTCTGTTTTTTCTTTTTTGCAATATAAAAATTTAGTTAACAAAAAAATAATTTTCTAAAATAACAAATTTTAAATGTTTAACACACACACACACACAACACTAAGCTTGAAGTTGCTATTGGGTTGAGGTTGGGGTTGTATGTTGTATTGGGTTGAGTTGTTTTAGTTGCTATTGGGTTGAGTCTTTTTATGTTTTTATTTTGAGTTTTATATCGCTGCTATTAGTTTAGTCTGAATTTATTCTGATTTATCTTAATTTTTCATAAATTTTCATACTGTGTATTTAAAATTTTATTTTTTCCCTTTTTGGCTTAATCTTTCTTGGGGTAGGGCACACAAAACCTGGTTTTTTTTTAATCATATTTTTTTTTTTAATTTCCCCTTTTGGATTATTTTAGAAATTTTTTCTTTTTTTTCCAATTTTTTTAATTAAGTTATACATGTAATTAAATATTTGTGTAACCAGTTTGGAGTTATAATTGTTGTTTGAATGAAAGTATAACACCTGTGCCCGCGCCTTAAATATCTTTACAAAACACACACACACACACAGAGAGAGAGAGAGAGGCAGAGAGAGAAAGAAAGACACACACACACAAATACCTGTTCTGTTTTCCCAATACTGAACACTCTACAAAAATATCCTGTTCCACAACAGAGTACTATTTTATGACATCAGCATGTTGTGTATCATCAAGTGTTTTCTTCCAGTTATCAGAGAATGTTGATGTTTCTATTTCAATTGGTGGTGTCTCACCTTAAAAAGAAAGTATTATAGTTAAATTAAACAATACAAATGTTTCATCTGTTAAAGTTCAATTCTTGAGCAAAATATTATAAAATAATCATATTTATATTAGATCTATAATATTTTGTTACAAGACGATGAACACAGAAGCTTATGATAAATATAAGACATAAATATATAGAGTTGTGTCTTCACTGACATGTATCTAACTCAACATATGTGTATGTGTGTGTGTGTGTGTGTATTCATTTGTAAATATATAGATGTGCTTATACATGATTGAACATACTGCTATATAATGTATAAATATTACATAACAAAAACAAAGTGTAATATATTGTATGAGAATATTTATATAATTTAACATTTTACCAAAATAACAAAGACTTAAAACTACCAATAAATAATTATCCCAGTATATTTTAATACTAACAGTCTTCATCAATAAATGACTAAATCTTTAATTGGAACTTCATGTTCTATGATATTTACCAGCAGGTGGCAACACTGGAGGTGTACGTTTTGACTTTTGTTTTTTTGAAAATATCTTTCTTAAACGGGGTATTCGTCCAATTTTCTCATTATTGTGGTGCACAGAAGCAACTTTAACCTAGAAAAAATGGAAATATCCAATTAGCTATCACTTATACCTATTACAGAAAATGTTTTAAGAAGTCTATAATCTTAACATGATCATAGACTACATTAATACTATCACTATGAATTGTTTTATTATCAATTATGTAATTTAATTATATACAATGATGATGTTGATGATTGATGTTTTATGGCCACTTTTGTGCACAAGGTAGGCTAAATGGGCCGAGTGACCTCCGAAGGTAATGAGATGAAGTGAAAGACGAAACAACCTTCAGATATGCCCATGTCGGGATTTGAACACGGGTGGTAGTGATCTGTGGTCCCACATGCTACCACTAGACCACGGAGGTGCCCCAGTTATATACAATGAAAAACATATCATTATATGCACAGGGTACCAATGTAAAGCTTTCAAATATTGGACCCTGACTGCCACGTACAATATTTATATTAAAC
Organism: Paralvinella palmiformis; assembly: GCA_025642065.1. NCBI lineage: Eukaryota > Metazoa > Annelida > Polychaeta > Terebellida > Alvinellidae > Paralvinella > Paralvinella palmiformis. The sequence continues at coordinate 190,353 of JAODUP010001120.1, read as the reverse complement.
AGAAAATTATACTTAAAGCTTTTTCAAAACATTCCATCTCAAGTTCTTTGGCCACTAGAGCGCCTTCAACATATTGTGAGCTGTCCATTGGTGCTGTGGTAAGATGGCGTAAATCTAAAAATTTAAAACAGAAATTAAATATTAGAAATTGCTTAAGACAAACTTTGATTTTTGATTACTTAATAAAATTATTTGTGGGTTCCAGTTAGAAATTTGTTTTAATTTGGTCATTTACTGCATGCACCAAGCATAATATTATATGAAGCTTATAATGAATGATTGAGATAACTGCTTTAATGTTATTCATACATATAACAAAGTACTTTGGTATATGAATCATATACTCACTCTCATGTTTTCAGTATAGTTATAATATTCACACAAAAATAAAAAATAAAGTAATCTTTCCACATTTTAATCAAATGCGTTGACTTTAACAAATGGTGATTTGGCTATCGCTTTAAAACAATTTCAGTTACCATTTTTGCAGCCAACAAGAAACTTTGGAGTATCCGGACAGTAATGACTGACTCCGGGATGCCATTTCTGTTTAACGTGGTCCAAGCTCGTTCTGTTATTCAATGGCCTCAATCTGTCAAATACACATTATGTAAAGGATATTTTTGTTTAGTAAAACTTCTAAATCTAAAATCACTAACATCCAAAACTAATGTAGTAACAACATTAGCAACACTTATGGTTTATAAAGAGACTATATTATTAGCATCAAACATGTCATGAACAATAATAATATGTACTCAGGACTGTCCTTTCAGAATGGAAAACAAGTGTAACTGTTTATAGGCCTTATCTAGCAATAAATCTATTTGTCAAGCTGTGATGGCACAGTTAGTTAGAATGTGATGGCTACGTGTTTGAGTAACACTTTGCGCCTTTAATGGTAGCATGCAAGATCAGTGACAATGGTCCCCAATTCAGCTCGGAATGCTTTCATTTGTTTGCAAGAGAATATGGTTTTAGTCACACAACATCAAGCCCAGGATATACCCAGTCTAATGGTATGGCAGAAAAGGGTGTAGGAATTGAAAAAAAATCTGCTTACTAAGGCCATAGAATCAGGAAACGACCCATATATTGCACTACTTAGTTACAGATCCAGTCCACTGGCATGTGGATACTCGCCCGCTGAGTTACTTATAGGAAGAAAACTCCGCAACAGGATTCCCAGACTCGTCTTCACGCCTGGCAAACATTTAGTATGGGCTGATCTATTGTCCCGTGCATCAAACCCGAATCGTGAGAGTTCAACTGAAGTAGATGTAAAAGTACACGTAGACATGATTGTCAACTCACTTCCTATCAGCAAACAGAAGTGGGAGGAAATATCTCGTGAAACTAAAACAGACTATAAACTTTCACAAGTGCTGAAACATGTTCTAGATGGATGGTCTGGCCCATGTATGTCAACCATACTACAGTTTTAGTGAAGAAATATCTTTAGTGAATGGTGTACTCCTGAAGGACCAGAGGATAATAGTACCCTCCTCTATGCAATCATTCATGCTAAGTCGTTTGCATGATGGACATATGGGTATTGAGAAGATAAGACAGTGAGGTGATGTATTGGCCAAACATGAATAATGATATATCAAACATGATTATGTCCTGTACTTCATGTCAGAAGGAGCCGATCATACAACATGACCAGACAAAACCATGGGAGATGATTGGTATGGATCTATTCCAGCTAGGAAACAAGACATATTTATTAGAAATCGATTACTACTCAAAATACACAGAAATTGCATTGCTCACAAACACAACATCAGACACTGTAATTACACATGTTAAATCCATGTTTGCACGTCATGGAATTCCAGAACAAGTGATCAGTGACAATGGTCTTGGAATTGTAAAATCTGCTCACTAAGGCCATAGAATCAGGAAACGACCCATATATTGCACTACTTAGTTACAGATCCAGTCCACTGGCATGTGGATACTCGCCCGCTGAGTTACTTATAGGAAGAAAACACTGCAACAGGATTCCCAGATTATCGGACCACATTAATGTATGTGGTGGTGGTGGTCTTGTTAATGCAGTGTCAAAATAGCACTCATAGCTATTATAATAAAAGTGCTAAGGAGCTTAAACCCCTGAAGCATGGTGATATTGTGCGTATCCAGAATGATAACAAGTGTTGGAGTAAATTGGCACAAGTGGTCAGTTCTTCTGAAAGCCCAAGATCTTATAAAGTTATTACTGAGGATGGGCACAGTTTTCGTAGGAATAGGAGACATCTCAGGAAGACCCAGGAGCAATTTCATGACAAAGATGATTATGCTTCTCACTCAGATGAGCATATTACAAGTACAACACAACCAACATCCCAAACAGCAGATCCTATTATGTCTGCAGTCACTCACACTACTGGTCCAGAGATTGTAGAGCAGCATGTAGCACAGAGACGTAGCTCCCGTCCAGTGAAAGTGCCATAGAGACTTATTGAACAATGTTGATAATGACATTTAAAATCACATGTTGATTAGTTTATTTACAATGTATTATATTGATTGATTACATTGTATGATATCCAATTATCTGACATTATATGAATGTTGTCAATTAGATGTAAGAATATATTTTCATAGTTTATTTAGCCATTTATCATTCAATATCTTGCATACATTATTACAATTTTAGGATTGCTATGGATAAACTTTGGTCACTATATTATGATGAAATTACTGAAATCTTTCCTAATTAAGATGATTATAAATTGTAGATTTTGTTACAACAAATAGAGTAATTAGCAACAGCTAACCAGTTAATATTTAAAACAAGGGAAGATGTATTAATAATAGGAAAGTTACTTTTATATGTATTGCCACATAAGTCACCGCAGATACATTGTTATTGTAGGTGAAGTTGAGTTAATAAAAATCGGCTGGAGATATAGGGTAAAACCAGATGTTGTTCATATAATAATACAAAAGGTAGGCAGCAGCTCAACTGTGGTGGCCTGTAAAAACACTGTGACATCATTGCCACGGTGTTGATGGAGGGAAATATGGATGTGGGGGGTCTGGTGAAGGGCTGGCCATGGAGTAGTGGTAGTCACACTAACACAGTAGTGGCCCTTCTCCCTTAGAAGGGAGTTATGAGGCTCTTCCCTGAAAAAGTTGGGGAAAATGCAGTATTGGGCGCATTTTAGGCCAAACAAAAGTAGTAGAGCCATTTTCTGCCCATAAAATAGGAGATGAGAGACCGTAAAATTGAGGACGTATAATGTCAGACGTCAGCTGGTATTTGATAAGGCTATAATACTTGAGTGTTATTGGTAGAAACATTTAATAGCTTCAGTATATACAATACTTAGTTTCTGATGTCAATAACACAAGTGATGAAGTAAACAAATTATAACCCACCTGAGCTGATCCAGGAGTTCTTGTCAAAACCAAATTTAAAAGTTTACTATTCTGGATTTCTCTACCTGTACAATCAAAGAACGTGTGTTGACATGGCATTTTATAGCAACTTTTATGCCAACAGCAGGATAATGGGTATATAGCAACTTCCAAAGGTAATGAGGCAAAGTGAAAGATGAAACACTTCATATAATTATAGCCCATCCAGGACTTGGACCAAGATGCTAGAAGTCTATGGCCAGCTGTATTACCATGTAATGACATCACAGAGACACCCCATCAATGAATATTATAAAATACTAAAGGGGCTAAATTGATATATAAAGATGAGCAATTAGTTTACAATTGGCTATCATGGATGTGTATATATCATTATATGATGTCATATTTATAAACCTGTAACAATAAATACAAATAGATCAAGTATGGGAGTCAATTGAGATAATTAATGAAATAAATTATCAAGACTATACCATGCATGTGTATATGTGCACCAGGATTGGCAGGTTTCTAACCATATGGTTAAAGAGCGCAGTAATTACCCAGCTTCTCCCGATACAACAGAAGTATTTTCTGCTGTGGGAGAAATGGCAGAAACAAAACTTGGGGAAAATTTCAATACATTTACTGAATTAATAGAGATTATTCTAAATAACTAACAGTTTACAACCAATATAAACATATAACTAAGTTATTTAATTATGAATCTTGTCCAAAAACTGATTGAAAGTCTATGTCAATAACTCATTATGTTATTCCAAACATTGTGAGATTACTTCATTGTTAAGTTCTGGTATCAATACAGTGATACATGACATTCTAATGACTACTTTGTTGTGCAACATTTGCAATACAATACTGCCAAATAACCAATCAACTACGAGGAGGGTGATAATTGTGTCTAAATGTGTTTGAATACTCCTAGCAACATCATGTAGTCTGTAACATGAGCTATGTATCACTGTGATTGTGAAGAGATACTGCTGTTCAATAAAGTAATACATGGTAGTGTTTGATTGGTGTGTGATCTAATTGTCATTACACCATAGTATAACCATATGTATTTTCATTGTCCACTTATAATAAAGTAAATAGAGTTCATATTGACTAGATTAATGTGACATTAATCTGGGGGGGGGGATTTATACTTTGCAAATGCTGATTATTGTGGCTGTACAAATTGTTTAATCTTTAAAGTCTTATCTTGCACTTGATCACATAACATTCAACATATGCAAGGGAGGTAGAATGCATGTTATTTCATATTTAAATAATGTATATGTAAACATGTTCTAATACCACAATGTTCTGATATTAATAAATCACTATCATACAGTGTTATGTGCCAAATGTGATATAATAAACCAATTAAATCTTAAAAATTAATTATGTCCCTGTACAAATGTACTCGAGGGGGGGACACTATGGTTTATACATCATTATGCTGCCACACCTTATAATAAACACATCGGAGAAATTCTGCCTTATCTTCCACCCACATTTTCTGCCATTTCTCCCCGAAAGAAAGTTTTTTCTCCCCATGGCAGGGGAGAAATACCACCCTGATGTGCACACATACACATATTATCTTAATGTGGGTGGCTATTCTATATACAGCTATGGTTAACAACAATTAACACAATAAAGCATTTTTGTTAGACAAATCTTTTAACTGCTATAGCAACTATAAAACCAAAATTCATGTGGTTTGCCATGTTCAGTATTGACTGGGATATTCTATGACATATTTAGCTGCCAACATTTGAAAATAGGAAAAAAGTAATTATTTTCACGTGAAAGGCAACCTATGGCTCACATGACACCATACATCATAAAACCATCATATTTATCATATTTATCGACACCAAAACAATTTAACGTCATACATACTCTTTTTAGAAGTTCAACTGCTTTTTTCACTTAATCAGATTTTCCCACATTTAATTTTAATAAGTAATCACAAGTCTGCACTTTCAGTACATGATTACCTTACATATTCTACACTATACTAAAATCTTCATAGGATTTCTGTATTATTTATTAGTTGATTCAGTTAAATAATCAAATCACATTATATATAATGTTATTTCAGTTCCAACATTGTATAGCATGGAATGTCACTTTTCATGAGTTTTTGATAGGTAGAACCCTTTGCCTTTAAGTCAGGAAAGTATTGGAATATTTCTGCTGAGAACATGCATGTTGTGCCTTTGGTATTGATCCATACTCTAGTCTAACACAATACAAGTATACAATAATCAAGAGGTCATTGTTCTTCCAGTAATAAATGATCGATGATGTCCGTAATCTGGCCAGGAATTTTCTTATTGTGCCCGTTCAGGTGATAACCACCATTACCATCCAGATACCAGCCACTTATCAACAATAGGCCTGGAAGAAATTCCATCACATGCAATAAGAATCAAATCACGTCGATTTTCCTGGCTAATGGAGTTCACCAGACAAAGTTTTAGTGTTGTTCATAAAGAAGAATAGCCTCTCACACTCAACACGTTAAAGGGGATAGAGATATCGAGAAACACAAATTGCATATAATTCCTCCAGCAATGAAATCCTTATTTATATCATAATATTAACATAAAATGTCACAAGCACCGTTATCAAACAAATAAACAGGAAAGGGACAGAGAAATTCACCATATAAACAAGACCATGTGCTTTTATTTTTATAAACAAAGACAACTGGCCATTCAGAGAATATTTGAGCCACGTGACCATCATAATGCGAAATGGACGTTTACCAGCCAAGATCGCCAGCTCACCAAAATATTTCCCATCTTTCAAGCATGGTTCTTTTATTCAGTAAATATTTATAACTATAACATTTGAATTGGCTAGAGCAGTAGATTTTGGCATTATTTCAGATCATGAAACTATCGGATGATAAATATTTGACGTTTATCATGGTCCATTTTCTGCCGATAATGCCATATCAGTGGTATAGCATTGTTAATGCGAATATGATGAGGTGACCGTTAAATGAGCACAACACTTACAATATTGCATCATGGGATTTTATTGTGCGCCATTTGGTGCCCAGTGTTTTTTTCAGTTTGCGCCATACTTTAAAATATTGCGGGAATATCGCAAAAAGCGTCCCAGAAGAAACACTGCAAACATACATCCCATGTATTTTAGAAAGAAGTCTATTACTGGTCTATTACTGGTATTTTGGTTCAGTTCCTAAATACCACATTACCATGTAAAAAGTTACGTAAATAAACATATCTAACAGCCACGTAGTGGATATATAGCTTCATGTTGTCCGTTTCATTGGCTCCATCAGTGGCTATACACTGAATGGTTTAACTGGCAATGTAATTTGAATCATTACTGACTAACGTCTCCACAAGAATATTAGTTTTAGTGCGATCACTCACTGCCATATTTTTCGATATCTTTGTATCAGGAAACATTGTCCAAAAGAGAGGATCTCCTGCATAGGTAAAACCAACAACCCACACAAAATTCTAGGGCAGCATTCCAATTCGCTAGCCCAACAAAGGCTTTCAAGTCATGCAGTCTAGGACAACTGCCTAGTGATACAATGTACGGCTAAGACAGCGACAGAACTGCATCGGGAAAAGGCAGATTGGTCGTAGTTTTCAGAGTACGGGCGTAATGGCGTAATGAAGAACGGAAAATCGTAATGATTCCGCAGAAATCGTAATGGTTGGCAACTATAGGCATATATGGCCACAGGGATAGTTTCTAGGGAAGGTTGAAACATTCACCAAAACAGTGTCTTTTGATTGCATGAGAAAATTACAAAAAGGCATAGTCCTCGCTTGATCTCGGTATAAATAGCACATTTACACTACAATTAAGCAATTAATGTTTTAAAATAAAACACTCCGGTTAATCCCACAATGCCAATTGATAATGTTTACCTCCAAATACAACAGACACAGAATTAGAATAAAAAACTGTTGGAACGTATTCACTTGGAAAACTGCCGGTAGAATATGTTATCATCAAACAACTCTTTCTTTCCCACACCTCCGTCACCAACAAACACAACTTTGAGAATGAAAGATGTAAAATTGTGATAAACATTAAAGGGAGCTCTTATTGGTAAATTAATTCTTAGTAACGCCGTATTAATATATCATACCTATAATTTTGAACCTTTCATATCTTAACATGGTGTACGATCATTTGAGGACGATAATTTATCGGTACTAAACTAAATCGGTAATTACCATTTCTTGTACACAGATGCTGCTCATCGGCTTTAGATAATCATAACGTGCTGTTAACAATAGATTTTTGTGTATAAACAAAACAATTATGCATTTTCTAACTTTATTATACATACATCATAATGGTTTGAACATTTAACAAATGTCATTGCATTAAATAACCCCCCCCACACACACACACACAATACATTTATTTCACAAATGTTCAAATACACAGCCAATAGTAAGATGAAATGAGAGCAGTATGGATATAACTCGCATATCACAAAAGGTTTATATGAAAGTATCCTATGAGTTAGACAATCAACGTACAGACCGTTATGACAATTAACTTGTGGCCATGTTTCTGTAATCACTTAATAGTATAAAATCTCATTTGCTAACACAAATTATTTCCTTATAGTTATAGATACTCTTTTCATGTCCAACTATCATTAAAGTTGAAATGTTTGTAATCAATCCTGTAATCAATCCTGTAATCAATCCTGTAATCAATCCTGTAATCAATCATGTAATCAATCATGTAATCAATCAGTTCAGTTTGGTTGACGCGTTCAGTTTCACACATATATCATAATGTGATGATATATTGATATGGATACGTCATGATTAGAGTATGATATAAATACACTTGTCATTGGTATTATTGGATCCCTATTTTAGCTATTTTTTTACATACCATTGTCACTAATATTAAATATCATACATATAAAATCTTCTTCAAAATTATATTGTTTTAATTATGTGGTAAATTTAATAGAATCTAGTAGACTATATTCCCGATTCTGTTATGACCGCGTTTAGGCTTGTCCCGAAATGCCCTGTATTCCTGAACATGAGCTTGTTTAATTTGTTTAAACTTTAAACGATAAAAATATATTTATTACAATTTATCACATTAAATAATGTAATATTTTGACTTGTTTGCATGTCATTATGTTAAACAATGTCACTGGATGATTCAATGTGTTAAACACGAGTTTTATATTAGCATTCAACGTCTTCAATTTACGGTAAATTTATATCTCAACTTCAAGTTGTTATTAAATAACAACTTCAGTTAATTTAATTAATTTTACTCTTAGACTTAGAAAGTCATGACAAGACAAAATCCTCATTGTCTAATATTCCTTAATTATAGCACATTACTTCCCGTTAACAAACCTCACAGCAACAATGTTGGTTTTGTTGTTCGGGGAGAATCCCCAGGCTGTCGCTTAATCAGCACAGCCTCTATGTGGGAATGGTTGAGAAACTCCTCCCCCACCACTCACAGGGGAGCAGAACGGAAAGATGGAGCCGAAATACCAGAGTGCCAGAGTGTTTTACGTCATCGGGGGGTTTTAACATCCCCCTTTATTTTAAATAATTCAGTGGAGACGGCAGCGCCATTTAAGGTGGTCATCCACCCATGATGTAGTGAGCCGAGTAATTAATCCCTGAAAAAATTTCGACCGCTTACGGGGTTCGAACCTGCGATCGTTGGCACCAAGTGCGGGTGCTTAACCGCTAGGCCACCGGAGCTCACTGCACAATGTTTGGTTTGGTTTTGTTGTTCGGGGAGAATCCCCAGGCTGTCGCTTAATCAGCACAGCCTCGGACAATGTTTATCGACAAGTATCATATATATATATATATATATATATATATATACTCAATGTGCAAAATGCTAACTATAGACACCAATCAACGCATCCCTTAAGTGACTATGGTGCTGCCTCTAGTGAATGAAATAGTAAAGCTATAGACAGACTTTATATTTAAGCTCTCCGCTATAGATCTATACAAGAGACACTGACACACACACACACACACACATATATATATATATATATATATCATATGCTTTATTATAAAATAATATCTTAACCCGGAACCATATAAAACACCGCACAGACGCCTATTTACTCACGTGGACGTTAGTGTTTAACTTATATGATCTGTCCGTGCGCGGTACCACTGCACGGCACAGACATTTTGGCATATGTAAGATATGTTGAGCAGTATCGTGGGCTCGGCAAATTAAATTAATTTGTGATAAACACAATAAGATGACCACGTTTAAACATGGTTTGTGAACATTTATAAATATGCTTATCTCAATATTAAGAGAACACGATATAAAAATTGTGCGTCTAAATAGTAAAACACGACATAGCAATTGTTTGTTGACAAGAAATATATATAATGTACAATATTTTCTCGTATTAACAGAGGGGGTAACTGGTGTAAAGCCTCTCTTGTACCCCCTAAATTTCGTCGTGGTCTTAGCATTATTTGGTCGTTTTCTTTGCATTTGTTTTTTTTTTGCTAATTTCCCTACATTTGGTATAACTAAAGTACTATCGGACGAGGTGATTGTTTTTAAAATCTTTGGTGGCTTGCTGCATAAAAAGTTTCTTAAATCGCCGATAATTGTGGTAGGCACAATAGTTGCCTATATCATACAATGCTGATCTAAGGTCATACATTCGAACTGAGGATATATCAGAAAATCTTTTTATCAAGTCCGGCAATGGTTGGTGCTTCTATTTAATGACATGATTCATAGATTGAGAATTATTATTGGTCCATAATTTATCTGATTTTTGTTTGTTATTTTATTACATTGATTGAACTACATTCTGGTCAACTAGTTTTTTTAATACGCGTAATGAAATATGTAACAAACTGACGATATTTGTCTATTTATCGTGAACTAATTGAATCAGCCCTTTCTTCAAAAGTAAAACTTGTAAATCTATATTCAAACACGCAGCCATAGAACAGGGGCTTTCTCGATTCTGCCGTTTCAAAGTATGATATGCGACGAACGAAAGGTAATCTTTGTCCGAATTTTGAGTAATGTCTTACTAATGTGATAACGTTGTCTATAGAGGATTGAGACGCCAATGGATTCCATACTTTTTTACAGTCCGCACTCTTCTCATAACAATACAAATTGGTTTTCTTCTCGATTGAGTAGAGAGAGTTTTCACCGGTTTTTATAAATGAATATCGTCGGCTAGGCTTTTGGTAGATGACCATACCCCACAGTCATCAAACCACGCAAGCCGGTTTTTTGGATCCGGTTCCGGTAAAGCTGTGACGAACATTTTGTTGTTTTTATCACCTGGGGGTAATTGCGTCAGAGCAATGTCCTTAGATGCTGACAAAATTGCCAGTGCTTCCTCATTTGTCATAAATTTGCCGCGTATCAACAGTCTACCACCCTCGGCATCTGCTAGTTTAATAACGGAAGGATCATATGTATGAAAGTATCGGGTTGAGCTCTGGCATTTCACAATCTAAATCGGCATTCAACAGATGATCATTGTCAGGTGTTTTTGAAACAATGTCAGGCATTTTTTCTCATCATCGTCTAATATGTCGCTGACTGGGGATCCTAGGAACTTGATAACGCCTTGACGATTTAACGGAACAAAGTGATTTTGTGTCCATGTTTGGTGTCCATATTTTATCCACATTAAGCGTTCCAGAAGTACTCCACATTATGGTTAGTGATGAATCCTTATGGCGGGTTGTTTCTGACATTGGTCTAAAGTTCCGGAACAGTTTCATCCGATGGTCGATTAATTGGCGGATATACAGATTTTATGTCACGCTGAATAACGGTTGACAGTGGGGCGATTGTCCGTGGATCCGAGAACGAACCCGGTTCAGCACATACAACGAGTGATTCATTGTAATCACGCGAAACATAATACAAACGACATAATTAAGACATTAACTACTGATTGCGTCTCCGTGGTCTAGCGGTAGCGTGTTGGACCACAGATCACTACCACCTATGTTCGAATCTCGGCGTGGGCATATCTGAAGGGTGTTTCATCTTTGACTTCGCTTCATTACCTTTGGAGGTCGCTCGGCCCATTTAGCCTACCATGTGCACAAAAATGGCCGTAAAACATCAATCAATCATGACTATCCGTGCGGTACCAAAACCTGAAAGATAACCGATACTGTTTGAGAATAATGCAAGTGAATTTGTTGATAAATTTTATTAGATAGCATATATATATATATATATATATATATATATAAGGTCCCGAATCCAAATGCAACCACAAAATACTTCATAATTATCCCTGAGGGTGTCCGTGTGGTGTCTGTGCTGTCCATGCGGTATTTAGACCAACCATCCAGTCACCATAGCGGATATAGTTATTTAAATGTGTACCTTTTACTTACCGATGAAACTATATTCCTTCTGTATTATTCCACGGTTTGTGCAACCAACGGCATAACATGAATTCACCATGTTTATAAGCTTGAGTTTAGAACTGGAACAGAAAGTCTGCTCTCCTTTTTTCCCTGACCGGAAGTTGCGATGTTTACCATGAAAAGGGTGAGGGTGGACGGTCACGTCCATTGACCCGAAAGAGAACTAGACCGAGCACTGAGTGGCGTTTGATTGTGCCGCCATGACCAAACAGTGCTGACTTTCGGTAGGGACAAAAACAACGTTGAAGTGACTGAGCTTCGACTTTTCAGCTTATGAATACGGACGTTTTATTGTAATATGAGCTATATAATTTTGTGTGTGCAGTGAATCTGTATTTCTCCTGTCCTATTATATGCCATCAAATACGTCATTTTATGCAAGTCCGTAGATCTAGTTTAGTTGGGATCAAACGCCAAAGATAGGCCAGGGGTTGTCAAATAGGCTAAATATAATAATACCAAACACTATTTATAACAAGACGTGTTTTATCATGGGATGCCATTTTGAATTCCTGGAGCGCCAGGGCCCTAGCGACCGGAGGTAGATTGTCATGGCCAGCTCCTTTCGTTAACGTGGCGCCTAATGGCACTGGTTCATTCTGCGCTACTTTCGGCTGCAGTAACAGGAAAAGTATGCATAAATAAAGACATCCCCGAAATGATATGATCTGGCCTTTTAAAAATAAAGGATATTTAAAAAATAAGCATAACAATTTGAAGTAGACACGCCCCTATTTGACATGACCCATTCAGTAGGCCCAAGCTGGATCTATCTAGATCTATATTTGTTTCAGACAAAATCTGATTAAATTTTATTGAACAATATCAACCTATTAATCACAAAATGGGTATGTAAGATATACATAAGCTTACAGTTACATGTACTGGAGCCACTAAAGATGTTATGGGCGGGAGGTATATTTTACTTTATTATTGTTAATAATATAATTGGACTTCTAAAATTACATTACTATAATCAGATAAATTTTCCCTAATTACAATAATTATAAGTAGCTGAGTATTTACATGATCACCTGCATCCATATTTATTTTTAAACGTAAGCAATTGGTACTTATTGATATATATGGTCTTCTATTTATAATTTAAATGTTATGAAATTAATTATTAAATACCTCAACTATAGTTGGAGAAATATTCATTTTGTTATTTTTTCTATTAACAGAAGTAAAAGATGAGTTATTAATTATTGTCGTTCAGATATATGATGAAGAAAGATTTAAATTACTTGAATACTAATTGTAGAGTGTATGATATGCATTTCACTGAAACGGAATTCATGCTATTCCAACTATTTTTGATGTACCAAATCCACCGCATGTATCCACTGAAATCAAAGAGGAAGGTATTAACAGATAGGATATATATACAGGAGACAGGGCCAGCTGTGATGATAATTAATATTGATAAATATTAATGGTGAAAATTGGTATTATAAAATTAATTAAATAAGAAACAAGGCATCAAACCCAGAAATGTTGTCAGCCCATTTCATATCTTAATACAAAAAAGGATTACCAGCACCTGAATTAGTACTTGAATGTTCAGCTTATGTGCTTTAATTGGTATACTTCTCTTCATAACTTAAATACATATCAAATCAAATTCTTTAACCAACTTGAAAAAAGGAAAACATGTGTTTACACATTGTGTATGCACTTGGTTCAAGTCATTATTTTACAATGTATTGTTCTGTTTCAGTCCTTGAAGTTCTATGATGATGAGATACCATGTAAACAGGCCAATCTCTTGGTTACAGATTTACTGTTGTTATCTGTTACAGTAGTCGATGCATGTGTCTATTACATCTCTGAGTGTATTCTGTCTAACTTTAAGCAGTTCACTGATATATAGTTAATATATGATAATATCATTATATGTCTATATCCAAATAAATAAAAATTTATGGACTATGATAAACTGACATGATGAAAGTATGTTTGTATGCATTTACCTCATATATACCTAACTGTTTTCATTAAAAAAAACTACGCCTTCCACACACAAATCTGTGAAATAACCTAAACCACGTTTAATTATTTTCTGACCAGCTGTCAAGTGATCGCAAATTGTAGGCTATGAATTAATTGACTGGGCTGTGAAATCACTTAATTATTTATTTACAGTTTCAGAGCTTCGTTTCCTTCGATGTCATGTGTGCACAATTAAAGTGTTAATTAATAAAAGAGTATGTGATCATGTAACATATAGTACTAGTATTGGCAATTCATTTCAACCATGCGCACACATGTACACGATCACATGTAGACAACCAGAGAGCTTTTGTTTATCTGAGAAATACCTCCGGTCGCTGGAGGCGCCACTGGTTCAAAATTCAACATGGCGCGACATAAAAGAAATTTAGGTCAATGGTGTTATCTGTTATAGTAGTCAATGCATGTCTCTATATTTAAGCTCTCTGCTAATAGTTAAGCTTAATTTCCCGCCAAAAACAAAGCTTTAAAAGCTATTTCAAATGTGTTCCTTATACTTACCGATGAAAAGATATTCTCTGCATTACTTTCACGGCTTATGCAACCATTGATACAACAATAATTCACCATGTTTATAAACCTGATTTTACTCTCTGCGTTCCTTTTTCCCCGGTCGGAAATTGGGACCCGTTTGTCATCAAATCGGCGGCTAGTTTCAAGATATATAGGACGTCATGTGTTCATGTTTACCAACACGTGACGTCATTTCAAAACGTAATACAAAACAGGTTGCTATTTTGTCTGATACAAGATGTTGGCTGTAATCATGTCTATGTTAGTAATGTAATATGTAAAAATAGTTTTTGAATTGTTATCAGTGTGTGTACTTTTACAGGTAAAGCTAGCACTGATGTCTGTATTCCTGACTATGTGCCATCTTTACATGCGGGGTATACTACGAGTGACACGTTAACTCCAGAAATAAATAAGTCAAGGTTTGTGAGGCTGAAGAAACGTGTCAGACGGAAGGAAAAGGATGTGCAAGATCCTGAACAGAAAGCTGAAGCAACATCGATCCTCCTGGACCTATTGACGTTCTGACAATCATCAGGTACAGAAATGGAATCTAAGGGTCTGGTAAAGACAGTTGATTTGTTTGTATTTTTTATGGTTTGTCTATGAACATGAACCAGCATTTATTGAAATAACAATTTATATATACACAATATATACATATAATTTAATATAAACTTTCTTGTATATATGATATTAAACAAAAACATTAATGTTATCATCAAACATGTATTTTCAACAGTAGATATAGTCTAATACATAACTTACAGACATACATGATGGGTGTATCAGTCAGGTGGCAAAGCTGCAGACAGAGAACCAGTAGACCATAACAATAACATTAGTGACAGTCACTATTACATCGACATAAAAATTAAAAAAACATTAATGACAGTCACTATTACATCGACATAAATAAGCTAAACAATAACATTAGTGACAGTCACTATTACATCGACATAAATAAGTGTAAACGATAACATTAGTGACAGTCACTATTACATCGACATAAATAAGCGTAAACAATAACATTAGTGACAGTCACTATTACATCGACATAAATAAGCGTAAACAATAACATTAGTGACAGTCACTATTACATCGACATAAATAAGGGTAAACGATAACATTAGTGACAGTCACTATTACATCGACATAAATAAGCGTAAACGATAACATTAGTGACAGTCACTATTACATCGACATAAATAAGCGTAAACAATAACATTAGTGACAGTCACTATTACATCGACATAAATAAGCGTAAACGATAACATTAGTGACAGTCACTATTACATCGACATAAATAAGCGTAAACGATAACATTAGTGACAGTCACTACTTACATCGACATAAATAAGCGTAAACGATAACATTAGTGACAGTCGCTACTACATCGACATAAATAAGCGTAAACGATAACATTAGTGACAGTCGCTACTACATCGACATAAATAAGCGTAAACGATAACATTAGTGACAGTCGCTACTACATCGACATAAATAAGCGTAAACGATAACATTAGTGACAGTCGCTACTACATCGACATAAATAAGCGTAAACGATAACATTAGTGACAGTCACTACTTTCATCGACATAAATAAGCGTAAACAATAACATTAGTGACAATCACTACTTTCATCGACATAAATAAGCGTAAACGATAACATTAGTGACAGTCACTACTTTCATCGACATAAATAAGCGTAAACGATAACATTAGTGACAATCACTACTTTCATCGACATAAATAAGCGTAAACGATAACATTAGTGACAGTTTTTGCTTTTCTACATCGACATAAATAAGCGTAAACGATAACATTAGTGACAGTCGCTACTACATCGACATAAATAAGCGTAAACGATAACATTAGTGACAGTCGCTACTACATCGACATAAATAAGCGTAAACGATAACATTAGTGACAATCACTACTTTCATCGACATAAATAAGCGTAAACGATAACATTAGTGACAGTCACTACTTTCATCGACATAAATAAGCGTAAACGATAACATTAGTGACAATCACTACTTTCATCGACATAAATAAGCGTAAACGATAACATTAGTGACAGTCACTACTTCATCGACATAAATAAGCGTAAACGATAACATTAGTGACAGTCGCTACTACATCGACATAAATAAGGGTAAACGATAACATTAGTGACAGTCACTATTACATCGACATAAATAAGCGTAAACAATAAAAAGTGCAATGAACATTACATGTAAATAGTGTAAACGATTTTTAAAAAATGAAATATTATTTATAAAAAAAATGAAAATTTAAAGATAAAAATATTTCACCTATTAATAATATTACATTGTAGGCATGATCCACATTTACAGGATGGTACCCAATCATGAAGAAGGGTGTTAAAACTACTAAAGCTTCGGGCATTTCGTATTATATTCGGCAACTTATTCCAATAAAATGGTGCAGAATAGGTAAAAGAATTCTTACCATACTTTATATTGTGGGATACATATATTATTATCAGGTCTTAAATTAATTTGTACTTTTTTGGTTTAATCAGAGCATTTAGATACAGCGGATAATTGTCATGTGAAATTTTATATGCAGCTTCCATAAACTTTCTAATCCGTACAACATATAGTGGGTGTTTATTACAATTTTCTAGTAATAATTTATAGGAACTGTTGAAGTCCAACTTAATAAATCGTAGTGCTTTTTCTTGAAGCTTTTCAATTTTATATGTGTTATATTTACTAGAGAAGTGCCATACAACAGAACAATAATTAAAATAACATTCGATAAAACTATTATAAAGTAAAAACTTACTTGGCTCATCAAGTACATTAAATAATCTAGCCAGTACATTAATTTGATTTCCTGCTTTCTGACAAAGATTGGATATATGATTATCAAAATTTAATTCATTATCTAAGTTTAACCCCAGAATCTTGATATTATTCTGTGGAACAATATCATGTTTTCCTATCTTAAAACTATCTAAAGTTTCATTTTTTCCAAAAACAATACATTGAAACTTATCAGGATTAACCATCATATTATTACTCTCAAACCATGTGATCACATTGTTTACATTGCGTACTACTTTATCCTTGAGAGACTCATAATCATAGCCAGAACAGACAAATGTGTTGTCATCAGCGTAATTGTATACATCAACGTCATCTTCTAATATAAATAACATATCATTAGTAAACACATTATAAGACTGAGGACCCATAAGGGATCCCTGAGCAGCACCTTTGTAAACATTTTCCCATTCACTTTTAATACTACCCAATTTTACTCGTTGTTTACGATCTCGATAGTAACTGAGAAATAATTCACATGCAGATTGTGATAAGCCATATGCTCGTAGTTTAGATATAAATAATTTATAGGGTATAAGCACAAGAGAGATCCATTAGGACAACACACACTACTTTACCTGTTTCTATTGATTTCTTTATATTTTCAACCAGACGCAAGAGAACAGTTTCACAACTATGTTGTTGTCTAAACCCAGATATATAGGGGCTAAAACCTTTTCAAAATATACCGACACCTGATTTACAATTTCTTTCTCAAAAACTTGTACATACTGGGTAGAATGCTGACTGGTCTATAGTTTGAAACATCTAGATTGTTTCCCTTCTTGTGAATAGGATATATTTCCGCATATTTTAGAAAACTTGGGAATATACATGTTGTTAGTGACATATTCAATAAATAATATATTTGATTACTTAATATATTTGATCCCATTTAAAAAAAATTAGCAGACAATGTTTCATACCCAGTGGCTTTATTGGTTTTTAAATTATACAAATGTGACTTAACTACATCAATACTTACATTATGAAAATAAAAATGTTCACCAAATGTTTCCATAAAGTGTTTTATATTTTTAACACTATCATGTTGGTCATGTTTCGTCACACAAGAAGCTACATTATCATATACATTAATACAATCATCAGAACCTATGTCTTTGGCCATATTGGTAAAATAATCATTAAAAATAGTAGTTACCTTGTCTTGATGTGTTACAACATTTTCATTGGTCAGTAATATTATATTATCATTTTTATTGATAGATTTATTTGAAATAAGAGATTTTACTGTTTCCCAGAACTCCTTTCCACTTCCAGAGGTTGCACTACATTTACTGCGCAAAAATATGTTCATACTTTTCTTTCTTAATTTTGTGACCAAATTTCTTTGATTTCTGTATTGTTGCTAGTGACCAGTACTTTTATATTTATCATATTTACGTTTGAACATATTTCTTACATTTATCGCTCTTCTTAGTTCACCATTCATGTATGGAACTCTGGTACCTTTGATCGTCTTGCATTTTACAGGAGCATGTTCATTCACTACTTGCATTGTTAACCCATTCCATACATAATATGCATCATCAACATCATCAAAAATTTCAGTTATATGATAGGGTATTGCAGATAAATCATGTAAGAAAGTTGTTTTATTAAAATGCTTGTAACTCCTATATGTGAAAGTAGTAGCCTTCTGTTTAGGAATATGAAACTTTGTGGAGGTACAAATCAGTGAGTGAAAATCACTTAAACCTGTATCAACACTGACAGTATTTTTAAAACGTTTTGGTATGTTTGTAACAATTAAGTCAATAAGAGAAGGTACACCTTTAAAACATGTTGCCTTCTTTACAATATTACTCAAACCATTAACATCCAAGCAATATTTGAAATCATTATTTTTCTTCAAGATATTAACATTAAAACCACCAATTAATACAACATTAAAATCAAAATTTACACAATGGTTCATGATATTATCTATATATTCTATAATAGTATTTAGATTTACCTTTGGCTGTTTATACACACTGATGAATAACCATTTTTCCTTGTTCATTGTAACTTCAACAGCAATAATTTCAATTCTACCATTGGTGTTATTAATGGAAAAACGTTCAAGATCACATCTTCTAAATTGAGGCATATCATTCCTAATGTACATCATTAAACCACCTTCATTATTTTTGAAGTCCTGTCTGTATAACCTGTACATGGGTACAGTAAACTGATTATTTGGAAACGAATTATCAATCTTGGTTTCTTGAATAGTTAAAACTTGTAAAATCTCCCTGAAAGGCTCAAACTTGTGCCTAATGCTATTAACATTTATATGGCCTATCTTACACTGTTTCTTGTTTTGTAAATAAAATTGTTTGATTGCATTGAATATACAGTTATCATTTAAACTGTTAATCTCCGTGGTAGTATTATTGTCTAATTCAGTTAAATTACTTACATTTAAAACATCACCAATAGGTACATAATCTAAAATAGAACATTTTGATAAACAATTTGTCAGCTCAGTTTCAGAGTTTGTGGCCACATCTTCAATACATATCCTCATTAGAGTAACAATACTTAGATTTGTGTCCTGTGGAACCACAGGAGTAGCATTAAACAGGACCCTGATGATGGCATTTATCTTCGCGTTGATTTGGTCACTGATCTTCGCAGCAGAAAGACATTTGATTTCGGTATTTAACAGTTTAGTTTGGTCAATATCACGGATGACACTGGATCCTATGAGGACAGTACTCTGCTCAGATGGTTGATTTCTGAAATCAGCCCACTCTTATTCCGATCAATGTCCATTGTGAGTGTTGTGTTTTGAGCTCGTAGTTCTGTAATTGTTCGTGTTATATCACTGTTGTCTTTATCCTTCTGGCTCATTGTGTCTTGTAGCTTAGTGATGGTCGTATTCCCCTTTTCACGTTGTTTATGGTGATTTTCTACACTACATTTCAATCCCGTCATTAGTGCCTTTAGCTCAGCATTTTCACTTTTCAGTTGCGTTTGTTCATCAGCCATTGTCCGTATTAAAGAGAAAATTGTTTAAAAATTGTTCATTTTGTCGTTCATACTATCTATGAGGTTTCGGAGCTGGTTGTTAATAATGGGAGAGCTATTTGTAAGGGACATAGGATCCATACCTTTGACAACAGTCTGATCATCTTCAGTGTGGTGCGACGGAGGCATAGATGACAACGGAGGTATCTCAACAATGAGACCAATAGGCACGCTTCCATCACAAGGTGAAATATCAGATCTATCTTGGTTTTCATGATCACTGATTTTATGCTGCCAGTTGCGGAGGGTGTGTTGGCCTTCACACTGTCCAAACACTTTGATGTTGTCCTCACTGAATTTGCCCTTGGCTATCATGATTTCCACACAATTTGAAATATCATTAAATCCAGCGTGGCAAGCACCTGAGGCTGAATATCCCTCTATTTGTGTGTTTGCTAGAGACGAGGTGGTGTATATACCAAGGCACTCTGCCAATAGCCACCCCATAGTATTGCTTGACCATTGTTCTCTGCACTACGCTCACTATACCTGTATACAGATGTGAGTCAATATCCACGGAGTTATTGGATTATAAATCATTTGTCAATAATTTGATGAAAAATCATCAATTTATCGTTTAATATCACAGAATCAGTACTATAAATCATATAATCATGATCACTAAACGCTCACACACATTAGCATGTAAATAATTCATCCGTGCTTGAATTATATCATGACAAATATCCTTATAATATTCAACAGTATTTA
Organism: Paralvinella palmiformis; assembly: GCA_025642065.1. NCBI lineage: Eukaryota > Metazoa > Annelida > Polychaeta > Terebellida > Alvinellidae > Paralvinella > Paralvinella palmiformis. The sequence goes on along the minus strand of JAODUP010001120.1, from coordinate 169,388 downwards.
AACCTGCCACCATTCGTCTGTGGGTAACACCTGAGAACTGAGAGGAAATTCAGGGAACAGTTAATGAAAGGCAACCAGCAAGACTATGTTTTGCCATCTGATGGTGTGTTTGTCTGGTTAGCTGGGTACTGCACCTCAGTTCTGCCACCATCAACAACTCTCTCCCCGGTGATATTCTTTTGTTAATTTTGATGTAGCTGCATGTTAATCTACTTTACCAAAATCTTTCTTACCAATTTAACATCTCAGTTGGTCACGTGTCTGACAGTTTAAATATTATTTTGTTATTCTGCCTTTCTCATGATTATACCAAAGTTGACTGACTATCTGGTTTCTAGTTGACAACTCTAAATTGCTGCACTGATCTGGAGAATCCTGATAATTTGAATGGATAAAATTGCACATTACCTGTACCTAGTCATTTGTTAAAGCTCTGTTCATCACCAAAGAAAGTGGTTAGGAGCCGTGGGTATGAATCACTATCATTATCACTGTAAGTCACCCTCACCCATAAACTCTGGTGTAGAGTTAAAAAAGGCATCATTTGAGCAAACACCATAAAATATTTGGAACCTCAACAGATGGCATTGGTAGCTCGTCCAGATGGATAGGCAGTTGTCTAGCAGAAAGCCTTTCTCCGTCATATCTTATTGTGACAGGAACTTCAGCTGCCTGCAGAAGTTGACATTTCACTTGAACGTTTCACAGGTTAAAGATGTCTAGGCTAGTTCCATCTCCACTGCTATTTCCACTTTAAACTTCACATACCCTGAATAACAATAAATATTTTGTGAACATGCAGGTGTGATGGGTGAGTAAGATACTATTTAATGGCAAGCTCTGGAGAGTAACTAAGACAAACAGTTGTCAAATAAATATATGTAGATAAAGGACACAAACTTAAAATGTGTTATTAATATGTTAGTAATAATAAATATTATTTACCGCTACTAGTTTGTTGTTGTCTTAATTTATCCTACATTCATATAATATATCAAGTATAATTGGTTGTACAGTAATCTCAAGCTAATTAACATCTATCAGCTGACCACATTTAATATCAATTCAAAACATACATTTTAATCTCATATGTATTTTTAATTTAATTGTACCTTGCCATGCATGTGCAATGAGCACAGTAGACATCTGCTGTCTCTTTGATCAGGTAGACCCAGGGCTCATGGGGCTTGTCCCTGATCTTCATGGAATGTCTCCCACCATGAGAAGAAGGGTGTGTTGGTGATTTCCACATACCTGACTTTCTGTGCATGCCTACAAACAGCAAACCTATAAAAAATTATTGTACTTTTTCATTAAATACAAATGTTTGATTTGTAATTTAGTTGACATATGATCTATTGATATAATTTAATCTAGAAGAAATAATTATCCAAACAAAGTAAAGTATACAATCTGTGACATTAATGCTCGACCGGGACCAGTGTTTCAAGGTCCGGTCTAGTATCATTGTCATAGTACTTGATCTAGTGGTCTAGTGTCCATTTTAACAACAAAAATGAGTAGAGAGCTAGAGGGTAATACTAACAGCTACCCAACAAATAACCAAGCACATGATTTGTTTATTAACTTGTCACATATGAAAGAACAAACACAGAAATGACTTCACTTGCGATATCCAGTCATGAATCAAATTAGCTTAACCTGGCAACGTCACAATCAACAATTGCAGCTTCCCAACTGACCAGTGTAATGAGTGTTTTGGAATTTATCTGAATAATTGCCAAATTTTCCAGTCGCCAAAATATTATGTTGTAGAGAGCTTCATATATGATGCTTTGATAACACACTAAACATGCATAATATTCTCATTTATTCAACAATCAGTTAATTCACATTGCAATTTATAATAAAACAATCACTCATCTAAAAATCATTTGTCCCTGACATTGTCCCATGTCAGAAGCACTCATAGTAGCGTGTGTAAACCCTACAAATGCAAACCCAAAATTTATCTGATGCCATTAAAACAACATGACAGGAACTAAAAGCGCATCTAGCACACATACACAGTTACATTTGTCAGAATACACATACACTTCTAGACTTTATTTGTCCGAAAATTAGGATTGAAGGCTGCAATCCTAATTTGCAGCCCTGTTTTATATTGAAAATCAATATGTTTTTTGACAAATGTCACCAACAATTAACTATCAATCAATGGGGAACTCTGTGGGGCATTCACTAGGTGGCAGCACAGAGAAACCTGGTCCAAAACTACTTTGTGCTTCCGAAACCCCAGGCTTATTCTCTTTGGTTCTGTTGTTTGGATAGTTAAAATGTCAATTTATCTGTTGTGATATTTACTCCTAGAGCATTGCAGTCGGCATCTGGGGACTTGCATTTTCTAACAACTCATTTTTAAGTCTATGACACACTCTTGCTGTTGACTAAAATATAAAGTAAAACTCTCTATCAGAGCTTGTAACATTGCTTATATAGTCAAATGCATTTACTATTTGACTCCTGCCATGAAGGAGTTAATCAAAATAGTGTGTACATGTTTGAAAATAATTCTCCATTATTAATCACTCCATAACAAATAAGATGTTATATAATCCTCGGTATTTAATAAATCAGACCTTATCTGTCTAGCATACCAATAGGTCCAAAAATAGGAATGATCCTGTTTAACTTGATAAGTAGAATATTAGAGCACAGATGTAATAATAAAAAGATGGTTAGTTTGTTATAATTAAATATGTATGAGTAAAAAGCTGCATAAAGTTGTTCATGTGAATATGTCTTTTTTGGTGAATGGGAAAGAGTATGTATGGTAATGGAAAGATCATTTTTTGCACACCAAGTTTATTTACCATAAGTTAAGAGTCTGGTAGTTAAATATTGTTCTCATTCAACAAACTAGCAATCTATAACAAAACTGGTTTTATATTCAAATTATTTATTTAACAATATATAGCATATACACCATCACCCAGTATTACAAATTCATTAAAAAACTTGTGTATGATGCATGAAGAGGGATGATGGTTTCTTGATCAGGCATTCAGTACTGTCAACAATTACTCTTGTTGTAGTGAATTTGGCTTTGAAACCATCTGGTGAAAAGAAATGTACCACATCACAGTCATGCCATAGAGATACCTCTATCCACTGCAATGACATGAAGTGGGTCCATGTACAAACAGTAATATATCATATGTCTCCAAGTCTGTATAATAGTGGATGGCATCATTATCCCCTATAAACATTCTGATGGAAAACAAGGGTATTTTTATGGAATCACTCCCAGTCTCGCTCGTCTTTGTCACACCACTCTGATATGTCTGAGAACTCATAGTCACTGTTTTAACTTCTGACTCTTCAATGGTATCAGCCTCAGAAGTTACCTCCTCAATGGCCCCCCACCTCTGTATCTCTAACCACCTATGTTACAGAATTTTCTAGTTATTCTACACCTTTTCACTGCTCTCTGTACCCTATTCATGTCTGTATCTGACGGTTTTTAATTCCAAATAAACTGTTTTGAAATGGCATCCAACTCCCAAGCGTTTCTGTAGAGGCTTCATTCATTCCTGAAATGAAAAATTATAATCATCCTAAGAAATCAAATTATTTTTATTTTCCAGTATCGGCCTACAAATAGTACAATACAGATGCAATTTATCAGAAATAGTTCAGGTTTGATGCTAGAAAAATAATATATTGCTTCATTGCAGGATTTTATTATCTAGTAATACACCATAATTGGATAACATGGAATTGATATGGCATTACAAAAACTCACTGAGTGTGGTTTCTATAAGGTAGTCTGTTGCAACAAAATGCTCATACTGTCAGTGTCACAGCACACGACAGTCAACACTGCTCTTGCTGGAGGTCTGCCCTTCGGCTAAACACGTCGTATAGCATTCACCCATGCACTGTATCTCTTCGGGTCACAGTGAAGGAATTGATGGCCTCCAACATTATAAAATATTGGCACACAACTCTGATTGGAAAGCATTCAAATAAGTAATTTGGTCAAAAGTATTCACGCATAAGACACCCTTTTTGCTTTGCCCAGACTTGACCGGAAGTGAAGCATTTGGATCGGGTCTCAGGTGCTGCCACCTGGGGAATAGCTTTCCACAGTGTTCCCCATTGATATTTGCTCTTTCAATCGTGTCATTGATTGGTCTACTTTTGATGCTAGCTCCGCCCAAATGATTCGATGTTGCACAAAATTGCAACACACCATTGTCATATCATTTATCATTCATTGGGGAGAGCTGTCTCATAAGGCCCAAGGGGGCTAAGTTTTCCCTTGGGTCAAGCTGTCTAGCATTCGGTTGGATCCATTGACCTAAGTTCCAATGTTGGTTGTTGGCACTTGTCGCATTCAGCCAAATACAAGTTTCATCGTTTCTCTTCTTTCTAAATATTTTTAAAACTTGATTTATTGTGTACATTAATGTAAATAAATATACTAGCACTAAAATACATAGATACATTAAAGTACAAGGATAGCACAAGAAAGTCAAAAACACTTATTTCCATTGTGGTCCTGAGGAGAAAAATCACAGATATATTATTGTAGTCTATATGGCAGATGGTGGACTAGACAAACTTCAAAAGAGTAGCTCCCTGTTACCTGTAATATTTACTAATTTAGATTAATGGATGTTACAAACAAAGATATATATATACACATACATATATATATAACCAGGTTAGAAAAGAATGTAAAACTTGCTTCCTGTCCATTAAAAGTGTCAAATAAAAATTGTTTTACACCTTTTTTGAAGAGAAACTTGTGCGTTGAACACTTAATTTGATTTGGTAATTTGTTCCAAGCCAATATTCCTGTATAATTAAAAGCATTTTTTTCCAAAAGATTTAACTTGAGGTATCTGAAGAGACATCGTACTGGATCTTGTATTAATATTATGTTGGGATATTGTTAATTTGAAAGCAGTATTTAAGTAAACGGGGGCTGTGCCATTTAGAATATTGTGAACTTAATTTAGTTTGAGTTGTTTGGCACAGAGTTTCACCGGCAACGTATTTATCAATCTAAACTCATTTGCTCCAATATGAGTCCAAGTCGAATAATTTAGTTTTGGGTTCATTGTAGCCTAGCTTTGTAATTCTTGGTCAGTCCAGAAAACCACGATGAGCCGGCATAGTCAAAGTGGCATTAGATTAATGCTGCAGTTAGCATCATTTTTGTTTCTAGATTGACATCCCTCGTCTGCCTATATAGAAATTTTAATTTTTTAATGATTTTATCCACAATACAGTCTCCAGCAAGAGATTGGTCATGTTCGACACCTAAGTATTTGACCTTTGTCCGACATCACAAGACATTGCCTGCGCATTGCACTTGGAGACAATTTATTATCAATCAGCCATTCCTTGATTGATTATAGTTCATTGGAAAGTTCTTGCTGAATTTCCTTTGTGTTATTTCCTGGCACTATAAGTGTAGAGTCATTGGCATAGAGTACTAATTTGCACTTGACCGCTGATGGGATGTCATTCACATAGATGAGAAACAACATGGGACCCAATATGGATCCTTGAGGGATACCACATGTAATTGTTGCAGTGGTAGAAGTAACGCCACTGATTTCTACTGATTGTTGTCGCTCATGTAAATAGGATCGAAACCAGTTTAGTGCTGATTCACTGAGTCCTAGAGCTTTTAGTTTCTGGATTAGAATGTCATGATCAACAGTGTCAAAGGCCTTTTGTAGGTCTAGAAGTACCATACCTACATAGCTACCTTTGTCTTGTTCCTGCTTTATATAATCAGTAAGATGTACCTAACAGGTATCAGTTGAAAAGGTGGATCAATAACCGGACTGATACTCATATAGGAGTTTATGGTCCTGGAGGTATTGATCTAGCTGATCGTAGAAATAATTGTATAAACGGTGCTAAGAATTGAGACTGGACGATAGTTGCCGGCTTCAGTTTTACTGGTTTTTATAAATAGAAGTCACCCTTGCAGATTTTAAATCATCAGGAATTTTACCAGTTACCAAAGATAAATTTAGAATATGTGTTAGGAGTGACATAATGATATTGCCACCATCTTTAATGAATCTGGAGGATAACTGGTCTAACCCAGTTGCCTTACTTGAATTTAGATTTTGTAAGATCTTCAGTACAACACTCTCGGACACCACCTTTATTTTAAAACTTGTCATAGTATACATGGACCGATAGAATTTCTGTACATGATCCCACCCATATTTTCTTTTACCCGGTGGAAAATGGTCAACTAGTGTTGAGGCAATGGTTGTGAAGAATTTATTGAAATGCTCGGTCACTTTTGATTTTTCAAAACATAATTCATTTTCAATATTAAGCCGAGACTTTTAAAAGTTTGCCACAGATTTTTAGGTTGTTTTTTTGTACACGTGAAGTTTATCAGAAAGAAAATCTGTTCTTGCCTGAACTTTTTTGGTTTGGATTGATTACGAAGAAAAATATATATTGATTGTACAAACTGTCGCCTTTTTGAATTTGCAATAAACCTGATCCCTGTCATGAATAATGAGGTGTAAAGTTTCTCCAGTCATCCAGGGGACAGTATTTTGATTAAGGCGAGGGGTGAAATTTTGTCAATTGTACCCAAAATTTACATTCAAAAATACTCCATGCTTCTTCCACTGTATCACATTCCAGTACCCCTCGCCAGTCCACCTCCTGCAACAGAACATTAAGAGTCTCCTTGGTATAAATTTTCAATGATCTTAATTTCACAGCATTAGTTTGCCTGCCAGGTCATTTTCAAATTTTTCGAGTACAGTAGCTCATTTGATGATCATTTACATTGTAAGAAATTTGTGTCTGATACTAATATAAGATATAAAGTTAATTTAGTAATTCTGGTTGGATTTATGATTAACTGAGATAGATCAAACACAGACATAAAATTTTATAGATATTGTAAGTTTGTTTGTTTTGGGGTTAATTTGTTGATAATCTGTATTAAAGTCACTCAACAGTATACATTCTCAATCTGAAAATTTTGACATGTCATGCATGTATTCTCAAGTAGGCTAAAGAAGTCCAGCTGCTTTGGTGGCCTACAACACACACCAACCAATATTGGTTTAGTCTTGTGCATATATACATATATACGCCAGTCCATATGGTGACTAATTATGGTCTCTAAATCAGTACCAATATCATTTCTTGCATTAAAGGCAATGCCACTCCGAATGTAAACACGGACACCACCACCTTCACGATGCAGGATCAAGTAGCCATGAATTTCGGCTTCAGCGTCTGTGACGGATTCATCAAGTCACGTTTCAGTGATGCCAACAACTTGAATAAGTGAATAACCGCAATGATCAATCTTACTCTTAGTGTTTAGCCTACAGTCAATGTTCTTATTTCATCCAGTTTGAGCAAGAGGCTGAGAATGTTGATGTGTATGAAGGTCAGTCCTTTCACTCTCAAACACTCAATGTCCAATGGTTAAGTGTGAGCATCATACAAGTTGGGAGTAAGCTCTCGACCACTCTCCAATCCATGCATGTCCCCATATTCGGACAACCCAGAGACAGAGTCCTCAGTGCTGAAAATTTAAGACAGTGTTTGGCAGCAAGGATCCCCCACAGAACCACTCCTTATCACTTAGCCTTAGGTGAAAGGATAACGAACTATCCACACAACGACAAGTACACCCTACATCAAAACACGACACTACCATAATTTAATATTCGAATTACTTTAAAGAGTAAATACAATGCAAATACTTTTGAAATAGCCGGCAACTTGTTTTGCTAACCAGTCTGCAGCAAATGATCACGTGACTCGGCGAAACATTCTTCTCTCTCTCTCTCTCTCTATATATATATATATATATATAATGATACATTTACGTCTTTCATTAATATAAATCAAGAAAATGTTAATAGTTTTAGCCCAAGATTGATATTTATTGTAATTAATAAACAATAAAACAACGACTTTGCTAATATACAAGTGACGTGTACGATAGTAAGAACCAAATAACTTGATTTCATCTTATATTCGATCACACACACACGGATACCATGTAAACAATATGGAGGTCGTGGCAGAATAAAACGAAGTGTAGTTTGTTACCCCTAAAACAGGTATTGTATTAGTTAATTAAGTGTACATAGTCATTTACCAGTAATTAATTAAGTAAAGCATTTATATCAGTTACTTACATATCTGAGTCGCCATTCTCGGATAACTGGTAAATTCGCTCTTCGAGTTCGATTTAGCCTACTTCCGAACATCGATTTAATCTGAACTCTGGTTGCAGTAAGGAAATAGTTAACGAGTAGGCAAAATCTAACATTAAGTGAGTTTATGTTTGCCTGAGATCATGTATTTTAATAGTTGGTATTGGGTTTATATTGGTAAATATATTGGATGGATATGATCCTGTAGACCTCGTGAAAAGTGTAGTGTTAGTGTAGACAGTGTAGATCTAGTCTGTAGCAGCCTAACCAGGGCACTGCATGCTTTTGTATGTATGTATATATATATATATATATATATATATATATGTGATAGTTCTACAAGTTTCTCTGATAATATGGATGTTATTGGGTATATATTTATATATTGGAAGCAGGCTATGGATACATATATGATACATAAATCAGAACATTATTTAATAGCGTATATTGTTGTCATTCATCACTATCCATATATCCCTGGTATATACCAACATATTAGGCAAGCTACCAGTCAGAGATTACTATATATGTCTAGGGGGCCAAGATTAGCAGTCCGAAATCCAATATAATGTCTCTTCAAATACCTCAAGTTAAATCTTGTGAAATTTGTTTTTAATTATACAGTAATATTGGCTTGGAATGAATTACCAAGTGAAATTAAGTATTTCTTTTAAAAAAGGCATAAAATACTTTATTTGACAATATAATGACCAGGAAGAAAGTTCTTACATTCTTTTTTTACCTGGTCTAATATTATTACAGTTATATATATATATATATGTACCGCCTCATGCATAGAGCATGACACTATTTACCTATGACTGTGGTCATTCTGTGCTGGAGGTCGCAGGTTTTCTCCTCAGCCGTGGCACTATAGTAGGAGTTTTTCATGCAGCCAGCCAACTTGCAAGGTTTCTCCACAGAAAAGCTATAAATTACAGAACAAATGCTTGTCCCTTATTTGAGGTTGCCAGCCACGTTAAAAATTGCCATTTTTGTATTATTATTACACACACATGCTTTTTGTTTGTAATGTCCATTTATCTAGTCCTGTCACAAATTATTAATCATTTGAATTTTGTCTAGTCCACCATCGGCCATATATATCCCTGATCTTTCTCCAGAAGACCACAATGGAAACAAGTGTTTATAATATTCAGTGAGTTATTATTGTGTCTCCGACTTGGGTAGGCTAGCAGTTAAGCACATTGCACTTTGTGCTAAAGGGTGGATTTGATCAACCCCTAAGTATCACATATTTGATTCCATGAAGTCAATGATGAAGAGGTAAAAAGATTTCCAGGGATTAATTTCTTGGTTTACAGCATCATTTGTGGAAGATATGTGTGAATTACAAACTGTGAAAATGCATTCAAATTATTTCGAAAATAATTTAATCAGTCTGCGGTGGATTACATGCCATTTCATGGAGAATGCATCATCATGGATCCCACAAATTGGGGTCCAAGGTCTGACTGCATTATAAGAAATTTTGTGTTATACTGGTCCGTGTTATAATGGGGCCATACTGTATATGGTTTCAATTAACATTGTATCATTGTCCTTGTTAAAATCCACATATACCATGATATCTTGCAAGTATTAGGCTGTGTGCCAATATTTATCCGTGTCTGCATGGAAACATCCAAGGGTTGTACAACCAACTCAGGGATACACCATTGGTATCTTAGTTATTCCTGATCCCCATAGATTTCTCCCAGAATTGGCTAGGTTTGTTCATTAAATTATAAGGTGCACATAACCTGTGATCTCATTGGTTAGAAATCACAGATCCATTTCAAAGGAGGAATCATGCAAAAGATATTTTTTAAACATTTCACTTGTTTTTTTGTAATCGATAAATCAAAATGTACACCAGACTATATATGGAAATTTACATGAAACAAATTGTATTACATTATAAGCCATATATATGTGCACGTCTAATTTGTATTGGACAAGTTAATGTGGTTTGTAAACCTGTGTTAAGGTAAAACATCAAGAATGAAGCTGTTCATTGACATAAGTATGAGCCAAGCATTTTCAGAGTGAAGATCCTCTTGACACATACTAGATTTAAGATTATATCACTGTCTTGTTTAATGCTGCCAATAATTGTTTACGATGTGTAGATCATTGTTCCACATTTATCTTTATAAAGTTTGGTTCTGTTATTATTAAGGCCCATTAAGAGATAAAGCAAACAGATCTAAAAATGTCTATATGTATACTGAACTCCACAAATGGCATGAACGTCTGTTTAGTTACAGATGTAAACAAGTTCGATCGAGTTACAGTATTCATATCTCAGTTTTAGAATAATGCTCCAACAATATTCATAAAATTACAAAAGGTGACCTGGATATCAGTTAATTTAAATATGGTTATCTTTATTAACAAGGTATTTGTTTATCCTCGAGCCTCAAAGGTATGATTATATGTAATATATATGAAACATATCTATCACCAATATCAAATACATATCAATTACCTGTCAAGAACATATATTATGCTACAAAGTCTGATTATAGTTTAGTGGCATTTGAAAATAATTAGATTAAATCCTGAACTATCCCACCCTTAATAATCGCATACAAATAATTAATAATTTTGGCATGAATAATCTCAATATTCGATTCATAGTGTATATTGTACAATCCCACAAATACTGATCATCCGTTATCATTTTCACGTGACAATACAAGTTGATATATGCTAACAGTGTATGATTAATTGTAAGTAGTAATCATAATGATGATGATGATTGATGTTTTACGGCCAACTGGGTCGAGCAATGACCTCCAAAGGTAATGAAGCGAAGTCAAAGATGAAACGCCCTTCAGATATATGCCCATGACGAGGTTTGAACTCTGATGGTAGTGATCTGTGATCCAACGCACTACTAGTTAGATCATGGAGGCACCCGCTGAGATACCAAAAACTGTTATTTTATATTTATTTCAAGTTTGTTGATCATTTTAGCTATTGTTGGATTAAACTATTGTCTACTTAAAACTATCAATTTCATAGAAACTCATATTATCATATTAATTAATTGGTATGTAAAATATATTGTTGACCTGGGTTTTTAATTATTGTAGCGTAGACATGGTGGTAGTTTGGCTTTTATTATCTGGTGTCAATCTAAATATTTATTATGAATAGATATTCGCCAAAGAAATTGTTGTTCTGGCATAAAAAAATCAAAAGTTCCAATACGAAGTTTGTAAGACAGGTTTTGTAAAAATGCTTTATCACTTGCTATGAAGGAGCAGAAAACCTTAACCATTACTGAGACTGGATCGACTGTTTTGTTCAAAGTCAATAACCTTATCTTAATATTTTTACTTATTACCTGTATACAGCCAAGCTAATACAGGTTATATAGTCATCATAACCTAATAGATAGACCCTTATAATACAAAAATTATAAATCGTTTGTTCAGATAATAAGTATGTGATAATGTGAATGAGAAATGTGCGGTGTTTAAATGTGAAGTTTTCTCATCACAGATCACATCCGTGATGTGATCAGTGATGAGTGAAATCATTAACCGGTTATATTGTGTGTCTCAGGTATGGAGACATAGTTGAACAATACAAATAACCAAATGCTGTATTAATTAACATTACCTTGTTGTTGTGTTTTGTTTATCTGTTTCTGAAATAAAAATGGCTACTTTTATTGTGCAGCATTAAACTTGCGCAGGTTTATCTATAATTGTGTCATAATTGTATACATGTTTATCCATCTTAATGTCTTTCCACAATTTTATCTACCTGTGTCATTCCATATGTTTATTTACCTGTGCCATTCTACATGTTTATCTTCCTGTAATTGTCATTCTAGATGTTTATCTACCTGTGTCATTCCACATGTTTATCTTCCTGTGTCATTATACATTGTTCTGTCTATGTCATTCCACATGTTTATCTATCTGCATAATTATAATTGTTTATCTTCCTGTGTCATCATACATCTTTATCTATTTGTGTCATTATGTACATCTTTATCTATCTGTGTCATTATATACATGAGTTTGTACCTGTGTCATTCCACATGTATATGTACCTGTGTCATTCCACATGTTTATGTACCTGTGTCATTCCAGATGTTTATATATCTATCTGTGTCATTCCACATGTTTATCTACCGGTACCTGTGTCATTCAACATAAAACAATAGATTATGTTTTATGTAGATTTTATAATTATTAGAAATGGCAGCTTATTATCACCATGACCGTTCTCTGCCATATTTTACATAATATACATTGATTATCTAAAGTCTATAGTATCATAAGTATGGGCATTTAATTTTTTAGTTAATTATTTAAACCTAATTGGCTGATTGATGATGTAGGAGACTGCCAGGTTTTACCAATTTTTATGATTTATGTTGGTGTTGTTGCTGTTGCTCAGTAAATTTGTTAATTTAAATAGAAATAACTCTATTTCAACCTGGTTAAGAAGTTAAATACCTGATCACACAACCACATACACACACATATACACCAATCACTTTCCCACTTGTTATAGCCATAATAATAGCCGGATATATTTAGTTAATGTAAACAGTACATATTGATTTCTGTATGTAGAGAGATTTGTCACGGTTGATCTAGCATATCCAATACACTATATTGAAAAGCCGACCACCACACATAAACTAACAACAACAAGCCTGCATATGTAAAATATTTAACAGATTTTTTGTTCATTGAATCAGGTCTTCTGTAAATAATAAATTTGTTTTAATATTTAATTGTTGTCTTATATTGTTATCAGCTATATATATATATAGAGAGAGCTATTCATTTGGATATATGTCCATATATGTGCTTTTATATTGTTATATATACTATGGAACAGCATAAAGGCATACATATGGATGGATATCCAAATGCATGTCTTTATCATAATGTTGTTATAGATACTATGGAATGTAGATACATTTTTACATAAACTCTCACTCCTTCACTCGCAATCATTAACTGAAGGTTGTACTGGTACTGATGGCACAGGTGTTAGAGCATATTGTGTTGCAAACCTCCGGCTTGTTGGTTCAAATCTGATTGACACTTGTTTTTGTGCAATTTGTTGTCCTATTAGGAGTCGGCCACATGTCCCAGCCTAAGTAAGCAACTCACTCACTCACTCACTCACTCACTCACCAGGTTTACCTCGATTGCCTATATGTCCCCGTGTAAATGTTTTAATTATTGTTTTTCTATTAACATAACACACACCCAGCTGTGGCAGCTGTTGGTGTCTATTACAGTATAACACAGGGACCACTATTAGCTGTTGGTGTATAACAATATAACATCAGATGTTACTGTTTAGCAGACACTATAGCCATCAATTATTTGTTGGCATAAAGTCATACATAAGATCCTATTCAGTCACTGTGACAGAAGATTATACGTGTACCTATATATTAACATAATAATAATAATTTGTATAGTGCTTCGTTCAACTTGAGTTGCTCTAATTAATGCATTAATAACATTGAAAACAGAATTAAAACACGTTCTGCTCCCATAGCACAAACGCATTTTATATACAAATACACTGATGTGTAAATGTTATAAATAATCTAATTTAAATAAATGAGTTACAAGAAAGGTACAAAATATTCCTTCAATTTCTGTAAGTTTAATATTATTGGGTAACTTATTCCACAGCTTCAGGGAGCCGAGGCTAGGAAAGACTTCTCTTCATTCCTATATATCTCTTGATGCGTATAATATTGATAAACTTTAGAACATAATTAAAAGGACTACACATACATTTTTATGTACATAACATTTTACCGATCTACCAAAATATATATTATTTCAGACTTGGATACTTTCAGTTTGTTGGTCAGTACCTGGTCAAGGTATCAGATCGGATGTGACCTCTACCTGACCTAGCCATTGTTTTGTCGGATAAATGATACCTTCACTCCCATCATCCATCCAAGCTTTCAAAGTTTTTATACTTACCTCAAAATAAAGTTTAAACCTGTCTTATTATTATTATTATTTGGATGGAAACATTGTATTGTGTATACTTCTTTGTAAGAGTTGTAATACTGTTGTCTATCTAGAGAAATGTAGATTTATAAATGTCCATTACTGAAACAGATAATCTGAATTAAGGTACCATCATATTCAGAATTTTTTCGGGATCCAAACCAGATGAATCTTAAGAACAAATTTTTAAATTGTTTGAGAGGTGGTTATTTCAGTGTGGGTGGAGGGGTGTTCTTTTCACACACCTCAGTACACTCTTCCTCTGCATATTTCAGCACTCGCAAGCCACTCATACTTCAGTCCACTCAGCCACCACATATCTGAGTCCACTAAACTTTCTTATACTTCAGCCAACTCAACCTTCTCACATCTCAGTCTACTAAACTTTCACATTAAGTTCAGTCCCACTCAACCTTCTCATATCTCAGTCTACTAAACTTTCACATTAAGTTCAGTCCCACTCAACCTTCTCACATCTCAGTCTACTAAACTTTCACATTAAGTTCAGTCCCACTCAACCTTCTCACATCTCAGTCTATATAGATGAGGACAATTGTGGTAATTGTGGTAATGAAGACAGATTGTTTGGTTGGGTAAATCATTGGTTGATTAGTCAAGTACATTGTTTGTAGACTGGGTAGATTGTTTATAGAATGGGTAGATTACGTAGTTAGTACTGGGTACATTATTTTTAGGCTATAGGTAGATATATTGCTGGTAGACTGGATAGAATGCTGGTAGACTGGGTTGATTGGTGCTATATGGTGAATAGATTTATAGTAGAATGGGTAGATTGCTGGTGATACGTGGACTGGGTATAGACTGGGAAATAACTAGAAAGCTTTATTGTTTAAAATCGTGTGAATCACTGAGAGTATATATTTGTCATTCTGAAATTATTATCATTAAACATAATATATATATATATATAATATAATATTATATATATATATATATATATATAAACTTACAGATAGGTCTTGGTCACCATGTATATGTCACATAGATTTAGTAGCCCGGCAGTGACATGTCCACGTGCTGACGTGGCTGTCTGTAAGTGATAATAATTAACCCATCTGGTGACATCAACTCTCTTGAGGTTATACTATAATTGTAAGTAATTTATCACAAATCTCGTGCAGTCTCTAAGATAGGAAATGACTAATTACTGACCACATTGGATATGTCATTGTTGATATGTCAGTAATGGTTAGACGAACACATAAGGTCTGTTCTATCAATCACCATGTGAGGATATTTTCTTATATCAGTTGATATTTGCTGAAGCTTTTCATTAAAAGCAAGTCATAAATCAATATATTTACACTAGTAAATATATATATATATATATATATATATATATATATATATTAACTATGGAGTGTTAAATAACACTTATATATCAGTTAATGGGGTGTTACAAATGCTATGAGTATGACATACAATATTTACATTTATCTTACAATACTTATCTCTCCTCATATTATTTACATCAGAATATCATTTATATATTAATATCATATCACCTCCTGCCTCTCTCTCAAGTATGCATGTACATGTGTGTGTGTGTGTGTGTGTGTGCATGTGGTTAGAATTACAGAACAGGTATGTTGTTTATAATGATGATGATGATAATGATGATGATGACAGTGGTGGTGTTAGCCGTAAATTATTATCTTTCTAAATGACTTCAATATTAAGATCATTTCTGTCAGTGTATGGCTCTAGCAATTAATAATTCAGATGTGATGTTTTTATTATTGCATTTGATTGTCAACTTGTCTCATTGAACTATTAACCTTATTCAACATTAGAATATTCACCTGCTTCATTGAACTGTTAACCTTCCTTAGGATTAGACTGTTAACCTGCCTTATTGAACTGTTAACACACTTCATAAAACTGTTAAGTTCCTCATTTTTGGCTTTATGATGCCTAATTGAACTGTCAATTGTCATCATAACTAGACTGTTAACCTGCTTAATATTGAACAGTTCACTCTACCGCTAGACTGTAAACCTGCATTACTGAACCACCAACCTTCCTCATCTGAATGTAATCTGTCTCGTTGTTCTAACAACTTAGCCCTGAGTGTGAGCAGTGGCCCAGAGCACAGATAAGGCAGGTCACTAAGTCTTGCTGTGACACGTTATTGGAAATCTGGCAGAGTTATTGAATGTAATATTTACACATGAGCACATAAACAGTAATGGCACACTTGTTGGGTAAATAATATGAGAACCATTATATTATCAAGATCAGTTGTTGTCAGGGCACGAAAGCAGCATTGAAATCACTCCAGTGAAAATTGACAAATCTCTCTACTCTATGGTCACGTCTGACAAGACCTACCAGAAGCAGCCATTTTCCTTTGTATATGGATACGGGTCACAGGAAAGCAAGGAATGTTTTATAATAGGAAGGATTAAAATTTGTAGGTAAAATTATTATTTTGTACAAGGGAGAGGAAAGACTGTTTATCAATTCAGTTTGTGATTCTGTTTAGAACATTACGCAACTAAGTGACAGTGGCTTGAATGTAAAACAGATATACAGTCCAAAATGTAGTTTATATATATATATATATATATATATATATATATATATATATATATAAACCTAGATAAATTGTGATACAGTCTAGTATGGTTGCATATGTATTGTTTGTTATATGTTATTATAATGATGGTCAGGCCTCATTTGATTGAGGATTATTTCTACTTTGGTGTGAAGCTTAATGTCAGATCCCAATGTATTTGGCCTGTTATAAAGCACTGAGAGTTAATCTTGGTATTTTTTCAGATCAGAGAACGTGTGCCAGAAGTGTTTTGTTCCATATACAATGTTATAATCCATATTGTGTTTGGTTTATTACCAGACCGTTGTTTCTCATGTGTCAAGGGGAGAGACCAAACTGTCTTTCTCTCTCTCTCTCTCTCTCTCTCGCTCGTTATTTCATAATTGGTGCAATTGTATTGATGGTACCAAATACTTTGACCACCGATTGCCTTCAGTTAATGGTTGTTATAATTTTTCTACTTCATTCATCAGAGATTCTGGGATGCGGTGAAATGCGAGGCATGGAGCAGGCGATTTTATGAAGATGAGGTGGCATTTAGTCAGATGTCATCTGATTATCGTGCCAGATTGATACTTGACAGATGGCTGATACAGTTGCTGTGATGACAAAACCTCGCCCCTTACCTGCCATCGCAGGCATTTCGACCACTCATCGCGATGTCACTGATGATAGATATCGCGAGCTGCGGCGACCTAGACGTGTCCGATTCTTCGCGAACGGAGATCGCTACTTTAAGGGGAAAAAGCTCCACATCACGCCACACAGATATCTGACCTTTAATGACTTGTTGAATGATCTAACGGGTAAACTTCCAGGTAATGTCCAATTACCTTATGGTGTCCGACAGATCTTCACGCCAGTTAAAGGACACCGGATACGAGATATCGAGGAACTACAAGATGGCGGATCATATGTTTGTGGAGGATTTGAGATATTTAAGCCAATAAAATATGGATCTGGTGAGCTGGAACCATGGAGTACAGGTAAGTTGTTGTCACTCCTATATTATCAGTTGCCATATCAACAGATTTTTTATTTTTGACACATAGCTGATGGCTTCTCTCTAAGAGCAGTATTATTCTGGGCATTCAGCCACTGACCTAGCCTGGGTAACTGGCTGACTGACCTAGCTTTCTAACCATTGACCTAAACTATCAGTTGACCTATTTTCTCGTAAAAACCTGAACTGATCATTTTGCGCTCAGTTTTTAATATGGAGACATAACACTGATACCACATTTGTAAGGTGGTGAACTACAAACTGAGAAATTCTGGGTTCAAATCCATCAACTGAACATTGATTATTCATATACTCAATGGTTGACTTACTCATAGATAATACCTGAGTGGAAAATAATAGTTCATTGTCCAAAACATATATGTATAATTAATATTTCAGCATAGTATTCACCCTGAGGAGTTGAAATAGTATCTTAAAGTGCTTAGAACATTGTATTGCTGATATTTGGCTATGGATAACTTAAAATCTTCTAAGATTAAATGATATTAAAACAAATATTATATATTTGGCTTCACCACATTATGTTAAATCCCTAAAAAACACCAGCATTACAGATGGGTGCATTTTTTATTAAGGGTTATTTTTGACCAATTTATAACAGGTACAAACATGTCATATTGTTATGCCGAGCTGCCTACTCTCATCTTAAGAACACCAACTGTTTAAAGCATTCATGACACAAGAAATACTTGTTAAGGTGGCATGTGCCTTTGTTACCTCACTTAGACTGCTGTAACTCCCTGTGGTTTGGCATATCTGATTATAACATCAGTCGCCTTCAGCAAATTCTTAATAGTGCAGCCCGCATTAAGTGACAAATACTTGAAATTATCACCCCAATTCTCCAAAAAACTACATTGCCTACCTGTTATTCCATTAACACCTTTTACTAACAACTTATAAATCTATCAATGTTATGGCACCTAAATATCTGCATGAACTGAGATCCATTAGAAAGGTAATCCCTAAAACTCAGGCCATCCAGTGAGATACTATTGCAGGTCGCTATATCTTAGCTCAAGTCTTATGATGATTGTACATTTAGTGTCCCAGTTTAAGTCACACCTGTTCAAGGCTGCCTTTACAGATAAATAATGATTATCATCAAAGTCGCTTTTTACTGACAAATTATTTGGTATTTACTGTAGAGCGTCTTTGAATGATTCCTGCTCTATTAAATATACATTATTATTATTATTATAAGTTGTATAGCTCCCTGAGTCAAAAAGTCAATGCTAAGAGGGTGTATGCTGTTATTTATTTTAATCAGAATTAAATTATGCCTGTAATATTATAAAAGATGTTGCTAGGTTATCAATATTAAGATCTAATAGCCTGTACATATTAATTATTATAATCAGCATGGCACTTTTCCTCAACACTGATCTCTGGTGAAGACTTTTCGGGTGTGTATGTGTGTGTGTGGGTGTTGTTACAAAATAATTATAAATAACAAAAAAGTTATAGTTAGAAAACAAAATGGCAACTTCAAGATAACACATTTTAGTAGATAGATTACTTACAGGTCAGGTAAGGAGGAATTAAAAATAATAAAAGGATAAATATTAATCAACTATTCACAAGAACAGAATACCTGACCATTAAATATAATAAATCAGTGATATATAATGGCCAGGTAATAAAAAAACAGTTACAGAATCAACATATTCCATGATGCCTAATAGACATATTCATGTCAATGATAGCAATATTATAGTAGACCAGAGAAATGTAGATGTTGTTGTTTTATGGCCACACATTCTGGAGAGAAATGTAGATGTTGTTGGTTTATGGCCACACACTTTGGAGAGAAATGTAGATGTTGTTGGTTTATGGCCACACACTCTGGAGAGAAATGTAGATGTTGTTGTTTTATGGCCACACACTCTTTGGAGAGAAATGTAGATGTTGTTGTTTTATGGTCACACATTCTGGAGAGAAATGTAGATGTTGTTGGTTTATGGCCACACACTTTGGAGAGAAATGTAGATGTTGTTGGTTTATGGCCACACACTCTGGAGAGAAATGTAGATGTTGTTGTTTTATGGCCACACACTCTTTGGAGAGAAATGTAGATGTTGTTGTTTTATGGCCACACACTCTGGAGAGAAATGTAGATGTTGTTGTTTTATGGCCACACATCTTTGGAGAGAAATGTAGATGTTGTTGGTTTATGGCCACACACTCTGGAGAGAAATGTAGATGTTGTTGTTTTATGGCCACACACTCTTTGGAGAGAAATGTAGATGTTGTTGTTTTATGGTCACACATTCTGGAGAGAAATGTAGATGTTGTTGTTTTATGGCCACACACTCTGGAGAGAAATGTAGATGTTGTTGTTTTATGGCCACACACTCTGGAGAGAAATGTAGATGTTGTTGTTTTATGGCCACACACTCTGGAGAGAAATGTAGATGTTGTTGTTTTATGGTATTTTTTCACACTCTGGAGAGAAATGTAGATGTTGTTGTTTTATGGCCACACACTCTGGAGAGAAATGTAGATGTTGTTGTTTTATGGCCACACACTCTGGAGAGAAATGTAGATGTTGTTGGTTTATGGCCACACACTCTGGAGAGAAATGTAGATGTTGTTGTTTTATGGTCACACATTCTGGAGAGAAATGTAGATGTTGTTGTTTTATGGCCACACACTCTGGAGAGAAATGTAGATGTTGTTGTTTTATGGCCACACACTCTGGAGAGAAATGTAGATGTTGTTGGTTTATGGCCACACACTCTTTGGAGAGAAATGTAGATGTTGTTGTTTTATGGCCACACACTCTGGAGAGAAATATAGATGTTGTTTTATGGCCACACACTATGTAGAGAAATGTAGATGTTGTTGTTTTACGGAAGCACTTCACAAGTGGGCTAGCTCAGATTGGAACCATTGGTCCTCAGGTCTGTGGCTGAATGCACTATCAGTTTATTGGTGGCAGTACTCACAGATGTCAATATAGATCTAGATAGTTATATAGATCAACTTGGATGTGGATAGATTGTAGAGGTCTAGAAAGATAAAGATATTGATGTAATATCACTTGATATGGATATGTCATAACACGATATGATGTGTCATGATTTGACATATTTTGAATTTTTTTTATCTATGACATAATATGTACGACTGTTAAAGCTAATAATAAAGATAATAATAATAATAATAATAATAAAAGCCTGAATGACTTTTATTCCCATACTTGGTTACCTAGATGAGGAAGATAGAGATTGTCTGTAATTTAGTGTCTAACCACAAACACTTTATAATAGTTGTGATATTTGTGAGATGTAACTGAGGACATATCCTTCTGTTCTATTGACATTGGTGAAATTTGATATCTAACACATCGTGAATATTTATTTATTTATTTGGTTTGTTTATTTCGTTAATTCTACGTCTTGCCATTAATTCCTAAACCTGAACTAGTACCATGTTGAAAAGGAGACAATCAGAACGACATAATGTTTATATTAAAGACGTTGATGTGATATATCATAACTTATATCAATAAATAACACACACACACACACACACACACACACGAATATATATATATATATATGTTGTGTGTGTGTGTGTGTGTGTGTGTGAGAGAGAGAGAGAGCTAACTATCCACATTTTCAGTTAAACAAATAATAATGGCTACAACTATATGAATTAATGATATAATTAGATAAGTGATATATAAGGTAGTTATAGAGCTATAGAAAATAAAACAAGAGTCACAGATAACAGTAATAAGGTTTTTAGACAATGGCTATTGTTAAGATGGTAGAAGCCAGTCTTACTTAATGGTCTGTCATGTTCCTCATATGGATCGTATTTGTAGGATTTATTTCCGAAGGGGCATTTAATTCAGTCTCATCTTAAATCTATAAGCTGTTCGAGTGGTGTGCCCACTTTTATTTGCATACTGTCATGCATACTGTGATGATTCATGAAGATAATGACACAATGATTATTTGTAGTTGTGTACAGAATAGCAAATATATACTTTAATTAAGTTTAGACACCAGTGACAAATTTCAGATAGTACTATATATAATTCTTGATCTTTCGCGAATTTTCAGACCGCGCACATATGATATATAATGATCGATTAACCATCTCCGTAATTGGGTTGATCAGAACATATACTTGATGAATTACATGAGAACCTCCTGAGCTACTGTCTAATATCAGTCTTATTAAGTTATTCAAATATATCTATTATACAGACATGAGAACACTTCTGCCATTGGGGCACCCTGCATGTGTGTATACAAGTTTGTGCAGAGAAACCAATTATGCAGACTAAAAATATCTTCTGATGGACTATATAGGTTATTAAGACAAAGTGTCATATCTTTGCCTGATTTTATCTTATTTGGGATGGCATAAAGTCAATTGGTTACGTTTAGTTATAGCCATACAACTATATGTTGTTGTTGTAGTTGTTGTTGTAGTTCTGTCTTGACAGAAACAAGAATATATTTCTGACATGTAATTTTAAGCAATGCTAAACACTTAATAATTCACAAACAAACCAATTTTAATTCATATAATTGTTCACAACTCATGTTCGTGCTCTCTATTTCTTGAATGCGACTATTGCTGATAATTGAACAAAATTTCACTAAATGCTTGAAACAGAAGCACATTCGTAGATAATATATACAGTTCTCCAGTTGCTCCGATCCAATATGTGAGTACATGTATACAGGAATAGGAACTTTCAGAGCCTGATTACCCTTCACTAAACATTATATCCGAGTAATACGTTTGTATGTATTTGTTGTTTGCTACACACTTAGCAGCTGGCCCTATACCTCCCCCCTACCCTACCACAGCTGTCCCTATACCCCCTACCTCGCCACTGGCGGTAAAGATAATCTCTCTTAGGTATGTTCATTAAAAGAATAATCTATATGTTAGCACACGAGATGAAAAACGCCTCCCACCTCTGTGAGTCGAAATGTGAATTTCGCAGTTTTTTCTTATCTTTAATCCCTTAGCTATTAAAGAATAAGTCTATTCGGAGTTCCCAATGCCCATACATTAAACGTCACTTTCGAGATAAACAAATGCACATGGCATTATCAGAAGGCGTCTTCCGATATATTTATTGCGGATAATGAACACTTGTACATTGCTAGTTGAAACATATTGGACTTTGAAATATATGTAGGTCTAATAAACAAGTTAATGATAGGTGAAGTGCTGCCCAAATTTCTGAAATCTGATTTAGTACATGTAAGGTAGCTATAGTCTACTACTAGTAGACTAGTAGTAAGCATTGTAGTACCACTACACAGCTGTATATTTAAAGGTGTTAATTGGGATGCTCACTTAATTAAACGACAGTTATTTGTTGGTCTAATTATTTGTTTTATAAAACATCTAGCTGATGACAAAGTTGAAAAAGCAAAGTTGAAAAAGCAAAGTTGAAAAACTTACGGAATGAATCTGATGAATTTAAGGAAATTGCCACTAAGACGCCGATTTTGACCCAAAAGAAATGCACCAATCTTATTAGGAGATTTCTTACTGGTGATAAGTAAAAACAATATACTGGCTCCTTAAATAGATCCGCTTTTGACAGTCTCCTCAATCTCGCTGCACACAAGGCACATACAATACTCTGTTGGGACGTATGTGGTAAGGTTCGTAAGTTGAGGAAGACTGGTCCCCTTAAGAGATCACAAAAACCTGGTCCAAAGCTCCGTATATCACTGCAGGAAGAGTTGTTGCTGGTACTGATGAAGTTGCGCATGGTTATCATTGCTGAGTTGTTGTCAGGTATATGTTGAATTTCTTTAGCGCAGATTTCTCAAATAATCAACACCTGGGTGAAGATGCTGGCTGCTATTCTACGTCCACTAATCTTCTGGCCATCAAAACAAGTAATACGTCAACATGTTCCAAAAGCCTCGGAAGACTCTGATGTACCATAGGTTGTACCGAAATGTTCATAGCGCGTCCTCAGGATTTAGAACTGGAGTGATTATAAAAAAAACACAATAAAATTTCTTGTTGGCATCACACCAAATGGAGCCATATTTTTTTAGTCAGAGTCATGCGGTGGGCGAGCCGCTTACCAGAAGATCACCAGGGAATAGGGATTCTTAGATCTGGTGGAACCCAATCACTTGATCATGGCAGACAGAGGGGTTCACAGGAGGTCCAACATAGCCATAGCCTGAATTCATCTGATGTTGATGCAGGCAATGTATCCGTCATGTCAGATTGTAATGTGGTTTAGGCCCAGTAAATAAACGTGCAATACATATTTGACAAATACACACTGCTTGATCCACATAAAACTTACTCGAGTAATTTTTAATAACCTCAGAGAGACTTAGATAACTTAAATTTAGCAGAGGTGTTCGATATCAGAAACAAAGAAAATCTTCTTGTTTTATAACTTGGCGTTTCCAATAAAAATAAATGACGTCTGCTTATTTTTAATTACTGCCTAATAATAATGGCCGAAATGATAGTTATATTACGTGTCTTAACTACCTCAAATGAGGGAGATACATATGGTCTGTAATATACTGCTTCACCACCGGGACTAATTCTAAATAAATTTTGAATTTACAACAGATTGCATATTCGGCGTAGAAAACCTTGCCAGTTGCTTGGTTTGGATGAATAATTCCCCCTAATATAGTGTCACGCCCAATGGCCACGCCGTGATTCGAACCACGAGTAACAAAGTCCCACGCTCTGATCCACTATACCATAGAAGCGGTCTAGTACTGCCCTCTGGTTCACCACGTGTATTTGTTTATACCGAAACAATCCCACTATATCAGTATATACATTGTACGCCCGAAAATCCGGCTTATTAAAAGTGGCCTATTTTTATATGTGCAAATTATTCGCCTATTATTCCCTATAATACATCCGGCAAATTTTGATTTATTTCCTTTGTGTATATGTGAAATAATAAACATACTATTTTAACATTTGTTGTTTTTATATTAATCATCTATCTCTAGCTTCTTTGGAATGTTAAATTCTGAAATCCGAAATATTTCTTTGTTTGTTTGAACATTTATGAATCCGTCTTTATTTATTAATAAAGAATACTCCCTAGAAGATGTATACAGCTGACACGCAATGTTCGATGTCAGTAACAACAATTGTCAATGGTAACAAGCTATATAGTTATGGTTCAGTTTTGTGGTGGACATTCAGAAATGAGACACGGCGTTTGTGGATCGTGATTCATTTGTAGACATTTGATTTTTGACACATCTTTTCTACTCATGATTTGTGTATCTTAAGTAAACATAATTTATTCTATGCCTATGGATTCCATTAAAGTCAGCCTTTGATAGAATTTCACAATAATAACATTGACAAGTGCCTTATCGGTGAATACCGTCAATCAGTATATTGATCGATTATGGCCCCTCAATTGCCTACATCAGTGACTGTACTAATTGCTGAAAAGGCTGGATATGCTTAAATCTGTCTAATGTGGACATTTGAGAGAGACAAGTTTAGTGTTAAAGTATTTTGATATCGTTATTTTGATATCTGTGTTTTGAAATTTACACATTCAATTATAATCAATATACTAATATAGAATAATGAGAAAGTGGATATACTAGAACATAAATTTAAAAGGAATTACTAAACAGTGTAAGGAACTGTATGGAGTTGTACATTACAAGGATTGGTACCTAAGTGTTGTGCGCCCGCGCGTCCGTGCGTGTGGCCATCATAAATCCACGTTATATTTCAGTATGAACTCGTTAACGGTCTTTATGGGATGAATTAGATTTCTGTATAAACATATACTGTCAAGGAATACCACAATGGACATATCAAAATTAACTGATACTTATAACGGGAAATACTTTGATGGACGTAAACCCAAAGTGAGATATATTAACATAGGTCCAGACCCTCCTGGGTGCTTCCGTAGATACATCTGGGGCAGATCAAGTAAGTAATGATATATAGTATTAGTATTTAGAGATTGTGCGGTTTTCTTAATGTAATAAATTAACGCCAGTCAAGTAATATGTTGCTAATTAATCTATATTTTCCTATGTTAGCAACTGGTAATTAATTAATGCAGTAATTAGACTCCTAATTCAAACAAACAAGTAAAAGTCCAGGCTTTGTCTGTTATTAATTTATTAATTTAAAGCGTTATATGTAGATCTTTTGTTCCTGGAAGTTTGCCACTCGTTGATGTCCAGATTGGAGATAAATAGTTAAATGAGGATGGCTAATTAGAGTTAGACTGTCACATGTCATCCATGCAATAATTTGTCCTTGAATCTGTAGAGGTTAATGATATGCCAGCTGCGGCTTCAGGTGGAACTGTTTCGGATTCTTGGACTAGGATATGATGAACAGAGCCAACGTCTTACAATCATGTCTATATAGTTGATGTGATATCTTCGACCTCGTTTATGTTTGTTTGAACATCTTCAAAAATGTCGAAAGCCTCAACCTAACTTTAGACCAAATAAAACTGTATTATGCTCAGCCGACATATTTCAGAGAGATATAGATACTCATTGACATGAAAGAAAACGGATTCGGGAACTAGCGCATTCGCGTTAAGTGCTCGGTGTTATGGGGGAGCCAGCGCATGCGCGTTGAGTGCTCGGACCTTTAGCGCCAGCGAACACGGTTCCGATGCTCGGCTACGAAACCACTTCGATTAAATTATAACCTGACTAGTACTCTACACGAATAACCCTAATTGTCAGTATGCAAATGGGGACGTATCATATAATGACAACAATAATATAATTCACGTCTAACCGCTTTTCTAATTAACTTATTTCTGGGAACAATTGTATGATCTATGATTTCTTAACTAAGTAATACACAGTTGTTTAATTGTTTTTGCTCATAAACTCAGGCATTTATTTTTGTCTCTAGCTCAAGCCCAGCTAGACTGTTAATCTGTCATAAATGTGATATGATTGAAAACAAATGTGAATAATAACGTGGATGTTCCGTTGATAGAATGCTGCACAGGTCATGGAATTGAATTCCATAAATGTGGGATGTTTCAACCATCAATATATTTTTTCTAGGGAGTAGAACCGCACTTATGTATTGTATAGAAAATGTACTGTGTAATGTTTGTAGAGTAATATAAATTATTGTTATAAAATAAAGAATCTGTAGTACTGTCTGACATTGTTAATATAGACTTTCCCCCTCATTCTCGCCATCTAGCAAGAACCGGGGAAATTATGGGCATAGGCTAGAAAACTTTAGCAGACAATGTTGGGATTTGAACATTAATTTAGTAAAACGGCAGTTTACTGATAAGTGGAACATTTGAAATACTAATCTATGATAAGTCTCGTTCACAACCAAGAATCAGGCTATGATATTTGAGATATTAATCTCACACATGAAATAAACCGTTCATACAGAACTAATATATGTTTAGCTAAAAAACAATAACATGTAAGTTGCTTGTTATGAAATCACACCATAAACCACGTATTTACAAAATGATAGAGACAGAAGGTAAACCCGATGGGAAATTCGATAATTCTATTTCATTTCATGTAAACAAAAATAAGTATCATTTGATATATATATATATATCACTGCATGTGTATATGTATGTGTGTGTGTGTGTGGGGGGGGGGGGTAATACACACAGCTTACCATTTACAAGCTAACAGAGAAGACACTCTATCAGATATGGCCCAGGAAGACAAGATATTGTGTACTATAAAAACAAGAAACCATATTATTATATCAATAAATAATAAATTAAATTTACCAATATACTGGACTCTATTCTTCTTCTTTTCCTTAAATATAATTTTAGTGTGATTTACTACGAACAGCACATTTTAACAGTCTTTGTTATGTGCAATGAATATTATTGTGCTATGGTTTACAATGTTGAATATCACACTTTACTATCATTTTATAAAGTAGCAATGAAGGACGATTAGCATATAGTTATAAACTGATTTTCAGTTTTGGAATACAATTTTTCAACAGTGCCGGCTTTTTCGGTGTCGAAGCAGAGTTAAACGGTACGCAGAAGTTAGTTTTTGGCATGATTATAACCGATCCAGAACATTGACGTTTAAGGTTAAAATGGCGGAATTATCACGATATTATCGCTCAGCGGACCCCCTATAAATCCCACAATGCAAAGCACCGACGAAGTTAAAACGAGACAAATCACTTGGACCAGACCAAATTCACCCTAGAATACGACAGGAATGCTACGCAGCCTTTAGAACCTCACTGACATTTATTTTTAGGAAATCCTTAAAAGAAGTACCCAGCCATTGGAAAGAGACCCATGTAACCCCCAATCCCCCAGGCCGGAAGAAACGACTTAACAACGATAGACCCATCAACTGTTTTCACTCATGAAACCAATATGGTTTCAGGAAGAAAGGGTATAGAGTACTGAAATCGTTGAAAGTTCTAGACCACTGGATGGAATTATTTAGACGAAGGCAACTGTCTGGATGTACTATGCCTTGATTTCAGCGAAACTTTTGACACACTGTGTCAATAAGCTACTGTGTCAATAAGCTACATGTCTATACGGCATCAAAGGCAAGATGCTAGAATGGGTGACTGATTTCCTCACCAGACCAAGACAAAGCGTGTCCATAAATGGTTGTATATCCAATGGCTGTCAGTTTTAAGGGGGATACATCAAGGAAGTGTTTTAGGCCCGGTCCTATTTATCACATATACATTAAATGACTTAATTGTCGGATCTAGCTGAAACCTTTACAATGTTGTTTGCGGGTGACACGAAGCTTTACTTGCCAGTAGACGACATAAATTATTTTTATCCATCAAAATGTAAGGTCCTACATTACGGTAGAAGCAACAAGCAATTACAGTATACAGGTAGACGTCGACATAGGCAGCTTACGACTACTCGACTTAACGACCGGCGGTGACTCAAAGATGATTATAACATCATTACACAGTATAATATACGTCAGATAATAATAACATGATTGATTGATTGATTGAGTAATTGATTTTCTTTCGTTTCATGATTTATGATCATGAAACAAGGATAGCACACGAAATTGCGAGCACTTATTTCCAGTGTGGACTCTTTTATTGGTTTATTGTTCATATCCCCCGCCACAGGGGAGCAATACGGAAAGATGTAGTCGAAATACCCCGAGGATGGTCGCTACCAGAGTGTATTACGTCACCAGGGGATCTTTAACGTCCCCCTTTTTTATTAATTCAGTGGAGACGGCAGCCCCATTTTACGTGGTCATCCACCCATTATGTTGTGAGCCGAGAAATTAATCCCTGTAAAAGTTTCGACTTTTTGGTGGGATCGATGCTCCTTGACACAAAGTGCAATGTGCATGGGTAACCGCTAGACCACCGCAGTTCATGTAATATATAGGCCGACTTACGACCAGCTCAACTTACGACCGGTTACCTGTACAGTGAGGGACGTCCAGAATACACTTTTAGTCCAAGCTGTGAACGAGGAAAAAGAGCTCGATGTTCTCTTCACGCATGACCTAATACGATGACAAGGTTAATGCTGGTATACAGCTGTACAAATCACTGCTCAGAGGCCACCTGGTGTTCACGTTATTTGTGGAACTGAAATAACTGCCTTATCCAGAGCGACTGAATCAACTAAAACTGGCAAGTTTGGTGTACCGAAGAGCAAGATTAGACACGATAGAAACCTATAAGATCTTAAATGGCCTGGTTTACTCCATAGGCGGATCCTGATTGCAGTTACCAAAAGGAGATAGTACACGCAGCCACCGTCTAAATAGACATTGGTCAAACGATCCCTACTGGTACCATTACAGAGAGCTGAGATGCCATAAACCAATATCCATGCGTTTTCGTTCACATTCTCACCCATTTTCCTTGGGAAAGCCTGCCTGGGTCGTTAATTTCATGATTCGTTAATTTCTGTTCGCAAGGAGGGACCCATTTCGTCGCATACGTACCCGCATATATCAATGTATTTGGAATCACACTCGTGCGTTTACAGTTAGCCAGTTTTGGTCACATTCGCAATTGGATTCGCATAACGGGTATATGGAATGTTAGCTTTAAAATCTCACCGAACCTGCATCCTAAGTAAAGGGCGTCTCCGTGGTCTCGGTAGTGTGTTGGACCATAGATCACTACCATCCGTGTTTAAATCTCGGCGTGGGCATATTTCAAGGTGGTTTCGTCTTTGACTTGGCCTTATTACCTTTGGAGATCCCTCGGCCCATTTAGCCTACCGTGTGCACAAAAGTGGCCATAAAACATCAATCATCATCAATCATCATCATCATCATCATCTATATCACAGGTTAACAACACAATTACTTAGTTATAGTCTTACGGTGGGCTATAAAGGAATATATCCTATAAAAGTATGTCATGTGTGTGTGTGTGTGTGTGTGTGTGTGTATGTGTGTGTGTGTTATGTTATATATAATAAATGCGTGGGCTCAGGTTTTCGTGATGTTTATAATTCTTACAGAATTATGACCAAACGACCACTACCTAAATAGAAACAAACTAGATATATTAGTACATATATAATGCAGCTATAATTGGAAATAAAGCACATATATCAGTACATATAATTATATATATATATATATATATATATATATATTATGATAATAATCCTAATACCTCCGACAATAGCAGAAATAGTAATATTTTCACTCAGCCCAAATAGTACGGTTCTTCGACATGGCAACAATGTTCCGTGATAATAATTCGAACATTCCTATTTATAACATCTTAGCGGGGGAGTAAAATCACAAATAAACCAAGAATACAATTTATCAATCAAAAGTCAGTTGCACATTTTCCTATAACAAAGAGCAATTTATGTTCAATTGAAAGATGGTGCGATATTAATTAAGTTTACTACATGTACATGTTTAAACTGAAATCGTATTAATAGTCATTTCATGGCGAGAAACTTCCTGCGGTATGGACTGATATGGGCCCATCACTAGCCATTGGTCTTGGTGGAGGACAACATGTGCTGAACACGTCTATAAACATTGATATGTAGATCTGACTTCTGGCCCGTTTTGTTTGGTAACTAAGTGACATGCATTAATTGCGGGGGGGGAGGGTTGCACAGCCAACTCACCCCCTTTTAATGCTTGCGCGTGCAGGCACACACAGAGTAATAGAGCTAGAGATAGAGAGAGAGAGAGAGAGAGAGAGAGATATTAGTATATGATATTTTTCTTCTTGAAATTATTTATTCGTCCCAGATAAATGTTTGTTGACCTTCACTAAGCCTTCGATGGTTCAGGCATAAAATAAACACAAACATTATTTGTGTTTAGCTTACATTAACCAACTGGCTGACAACTAATTGGCCACTTCCAAGTATTTGTTGGAAATAGCCAACATTTGGTTTGGTCTGAAAAGCAAATGACCATCGTCCTCGATATTCAAATATTGATGCTGTTATTGTAGAGGTTTGAGTTGTGTACCATGTATTGTTTGATATATTCTGTTGTATATGGTCCTTGTTGACACTGTTAACACTGTGAGCTATTAATGTTGTGTAGAGTTATAATGTGTCATAATTAATAAAAGTTATCAACTGTACAATATATTATTTGGAGAAGTCTTGCTGATCAGCTGTAATATTGGGAGAGTCCTTGGTCTATGGATAGGCCTTAATACTGGGAGAATCCCTGGTCTATCGGCAGGCCATAATACTGGGAGAATGCTTGCTCTATTGACAGGCCGTAATACTGGGAGAAGCGACGGTCTATTGGCAGGCCGTAATACTGGGAGAATACAAGCCTTAGTATTGAAGACTCAATGTCGATACTACGTGGGGAATAATAATAATAATTACAAAATTCATAGTCCAGGTAGAAGCCTTAATTATAATATATGACATGGGGGAGGAGTTTATACAGAGAATACACAAAATATCAGTCTTCTGGAAACTGTTTTCTGTGGTGAAGCATAATTTGCTGAACAGTAAATGATGTACTTCACAGTTCTGGTACACCACTGTTCAGATTTCGTCAGCTCTGTAGATCCACAACCGGGTCATGTCAAGTGTACTTCTAGCCTGACCTAGATTATTTAGTGTTTGGTACCTTGCAGCTGTAGGAAAGCATTGAGCATCAGACTCATCTTGTTTCAGTCAGTTTGTTCATTATGTCTATGATAACGGCTAATATTTTATATAGTTTGTTCCATAAAGTGTGTCATATTAAGTTTGTTAGCTTCTTTTTATTATAAACATTTTAGTGTTCACTGACTTGTGGCTATATCAATTTTGAAAAGGATGTTAAAAAGGAAACTTTAATTTATTACTATTGTTATTATATCACGCACGCACACACGCACGCACGCACGCACAACTACACACATCGCGATTCATTATTATATATATATATATATATATATATATATATATATATATATCAGTTATATATAATATTTAATGATTCTACTTAATTTGCATATTATTAGATATATACAATATGTGATCATTGTCTGATATCATATCGGAATATGGATTATACATCATGGATAATGTACAGTCGAGCCTACAATGGATTTCATCCTGGACGAACCCTGCGTCATTCATTTCCATTTAGGAAGCAATACGGTACGTTTGGAAATCGGGCTGGCATCGGAAGTTACTGGAATGGTCCCACTTATAATGTGGACACAACTTTAAACAAACCTAAAGTGATCACGGTAATACGAAATGGACCGGAAAGGCCCAGAGCTAACGTCAACATTCTCCTCAACCGCCGAAGTGTCCAATCATTTGAGCAGCTAATGAGGGACATCGCCGAGGCATTTGGCCCAAAGTGGCGAAACAACAAAGTACGCAAATTGTTCAACATCAAGGGACGTGAAGTTCAAGGAATCTCGGATTTCTTTCGTGACGATGAGGTCTTCATCGGGGTCGGTAATGATTCCCTGACAACGGGTGATGTTCAGGAAATTCTGGACGATTTGTATCCAGAGAGCCCTTACGCTAAAAACTTACTGAAAGAATGGGAGAAGACGAAGAAGAGATATCAGAATCTTTATCACAACAAAACTAAAGAGGATGAACCAAAACAAGACGATTCTAAAATAGACAGCGGATTAGGTAGTGACGCTGATAATGGCGAGGATGTCATATATCGTGGACGAGGTCATGATGTTTACAAATTTGGCAAGAAAAAACAGAAACAGCAGCAGCCACAACAACAACACGAAGCCGATCAGCAGTTCAAGGTCGACCAAGATCAGCTGCGGATGTCCGAGGATGAGCGTGAACGTGCACGGAAACGCATGCAGAAAAGACTGGACACCGAACGGCGGATAATGGAAGAGGAACGCCGTAAGAAGGGATTAGTGCCACTGAAGGCTGGCCAGGAGTCGGTCAGGAAGAGAGAGTCACCTGAACGCAAACCACCAGACAGTGGGAGGGATCCATCACCCAATGAGCTACCCAAGATACGCAGGAAGAAGAACCGATTGACGAGGAGAGATTCCGATGAACCGAAAGTGATCATCGTCATCAAAGGAGAGGATGCCATCGATTCGTCGAGGTCTCCTTCGAGGAAGATAGAAAGCCACAATGAAGATGGACAAAATATGGTTCAGAAGCCCAACGAAGAGAAACGAGATAGTGAACAGAAAGATAAACGGAAGCTGCTCGTGGACGATGTCAATGTTGAGAACTCAAGACGCAAGCAAAAGGCAGACGATGACCAAAAGAAAAGTATCCAAAAAGAAAACATCGCCGATGAACAGAAGAAACGAAAAACGAAGAAAAAAGTCGCAGATGTAGATAACAAACAACTGGGGAAAGAGAACGAGACTCTAGACACAGACAAAGATAACGATATCAAAGATCCACTGAAAGACAAAAAGAAGCGAACAAAGGCGAAGACAATAATCTACAAAAATAAGATAGAACGTCAGATTTCTGACATCAGTCACGTGATGGTAAAGTACATACCGGGAAAGACGTTAGGAGATGGTAACTTCGCCGTCGTTAAACAGTGTAAATTGGTGAACACAAACGTAGAATACGCGATGAAGATCGTCGACAAAGCCAAACTGAAGGGCAAGGAACACATGATCGAAAACGAGATTGAAATCATGAAGCTCTGTAATCATCCAAATATTGCCCGACTCGTAGAGGAATACGAAACTGAGAAAGAGATCTATCTTATCATGGAATTGGTCAAGGTTGGTATGAGGTGTGTGTGTGTGTGTGTGTGTGTGTGTGTGTGAATCAATCCACCTATCTATTTAACATCTAAAGGTCACTAGTCAATAACTGCTACCATCTAATATTATATCATGGTAATATCATTAATATAGCAATTACATTAGAGCTAGATTCCCGACACAATACCATTTCCGGTCAGCTAAACCTTTCTGAAGATTGAGAAAACTCCCTAACAGAGTTATTGTTATTCAGTCGAGATCAAGTTATAGGCGATTTAACATATTTACACACACTCGGTGAATCATTTTGTTATCATTGGCCAGTTCTAAGTAGAAACATCAACAGGTGATATGAATATGTCTGTATTTATCAAGTATGTTAATTTTTTGTTATGGCCAATCACAACACATACGTGAAAGGGTAGAAAAATAAATCTGGTTTCAAAAAATCTGACCGCAAAAGGGGGTTAAACAATCCCCCCACAATCGTTTTTGGCATTATAAATTTTCAGGCCCGGGTGTTTTTACCAGCATAATTATACGAATAATACTAATTTAGGTCTTAGCTAAAATATGTTTATAAAAGTTGAATTTCATGTGATCATCTCATAACTTGTGTAACATCGTTTTAACAATTGACAACTTGAATTGTGTCTTATTAGCTACAAAAATGATCACCTGCTATATTTGTCAATTTTAAATAATAAAGTATGAAACAATAGACAATTTCCACGACGCATGCGCAGTCCACATCTACTGTGGTTTGCGGGTCAGGGAAGCCATGTAGTAACATCGAACAAGAA
The DNA here is from genome assembly GCA_025642065.1 of Paralvinella palmiformis. Lineage (NCBI taxonomy): Eukaryota > Metazoa > Annelida > Polychaeta > Terebellida > Alvinellidae > Paralvinella > Paralvinella palmiformis. Next base: position 134,595 of record JAODUP010001120.1, on the reverse strand, counting down.
GTGTAATTCACTAATTGTTTGTAAATTTACGTTTTGGGGGAATTCACAGAACTAATTCAATCTACAAGTTCTTGTAGCCGTTTCCTTTTTATTAAATATAACGTAGAATTATTTTTATTAATAGATAAGATTATTTGTATGGGGAAAATTGACAGTTTATTTTGCCAGAAAAATTGAAGGTGATTGAAAATAAATCACCAAGTTGGGAACTGTAATAGATATTTCATGTATATATATATATATATATATATATATATATATATAAACATCTTGTCATTTCTGTGATCTCACGATTGGTAAAAGAATGTTTTTATCATATGGTTCATCGAGCTCGGCGAAACGTGACCCGCAAACGGACGTTCGATAGATGGCGCAGTCGTCGCGGAAATTGTCTATTTCAATAGACCCATCAAAGACTGTTTACAAAGAAGTGACAGCCTGGGGATACTCCCCGGAACTACAAGCAAGCAACTGTTTATAATTTAAGTTCTCTGGACCCATTGCATGATGACGTCAAAAACCCAAAATAACCAGGCGGGCTTTGCATTGTGGGATTTATAGGGGGGTCCGCTGAACGATCATACCGTGATAATCCCGCCATTTTAACTTTAAACGTCAATGTTCCAGATCTGTTATAATCATGCCAAAAACTAACTCAGGTGATGACTTAACAAAAACATGGCTGTAACAAATTAGCGAAAAGGGTAATTGTTTATAAGTTTGAAATCAAATACGTATTATCATGGTACATTCATTCATCAAGCCAGTTCATATGCACCGACATCCAATGAATTAGAGCTGACTTGGTCAATCGCAGGTTCTGATCCATATAATATGTGGATGAGAACTATTTTAATAATAATATACAGATGTGTGACCTACAGGCTGAATAATATGATATATTCCATTTTCTAATAATAATAATAATAATAATAATAGCCGAAATGGCAGTTTTTAACATGGCTGACAACTTCAAATGAAGGAGATGCAAATGGTCTATAATTTACAGCTTCCCCATGGAAACTAATTATAATTAAATTTAGAATATATGACATGTTCGGTGGAAAATACCTTGCCAGTCGCTTGACTGAATGAAAAACTCCTCATACTATAGTCGCACACCCCAGACGCGAACGTGCTACCTCCTACAGAGAATGACCATAGCCATAGAATTGCATTTTCTATACCTTGTAGCTATTTATTCTTTGACAGTTTGATGTTTTCAGTTTACGTTATTATGAAATTATCATATTTACTGCATATGTCCTATTCATTTCAGTGACGTCCGATTTGTTTTGTGCTTGAGTTAATTTTCACTTCTAAATACCATCATAATTTGGAAACTTATTAAGGAATTGTCTCCATCAACTCATTTTGGAGTAATCTGATGGCGCCCTGATCAGAGCAGTGTGTTGTAAACATCAAGGTTGTGGGCTCGTACTTGTACTTATGGGATTATTCTCACCCGGGAGTCCGCCCTCAGCCCTATGTCCCAGGTACGACCATCATCATCATCAAGAACAGTTGTCAGCTCATTCAACCACATTTTCCTCATAATATACAGCCTTTTCAAAAGCAGTTGAAGTCTGATGCTAAATATTGTCTATTTTAAAGTCCCTCGTCACCTTATTTTATCAGAAGAAAATTGGTCGGATACTTTGGTTTTGGCCAAAAGGTGGCCTAGAATGCACCAACTACTTCATTTTCCAATGGAGAAGGACCACCACTGTATTACTGTGACTACCACTACCCCACGGCCAGCCCTTCATAACCCACCCTCCCTGCATCCATACCTTCCTCCAGCAACGACACAGCACTGACGTCACAGTGTTTTACAGTCAGGTGAGGTGCTGCCTACTTTTTGAAAGGGGTCTTCTACTCTATTCCCTACTGAAAAGGCTGGATATGGGCCTCATGAACCTCAAAATACTGGAACACATTTCATCGATATTAAAAATGAGTCAGTAATTGGAGAGATGTTAAAGGGTAAAGGAAGAATGTCTTTGGCATGTTGTATGTTGAAATACCCCACTGTTTAACATGTAGTTGACCACTGACAGGTGATACTGAGTGTGCTTAATTATCCTATCAGTGTGTACTTAAAATATGCCTGATCCAGAATTACAGTATCTTATATGTTATATTACAGTATGTTATGCATTATATTACAGGGAGGAGACCTATTCGATGCTATAACACAGAGTGTTAAGTTTAGTGAGGATCATTCATCACACATGGTATCCGACCTGGCACAGGCGTTGTTTTATCTACACAGTCGTGGTATCGTCCACCGAGATCTAAAGCCAGAAAATCTCCTGGTTAGTGAAATATACATCAATATTAGGGGGTAGGGGTAGGGGTTAATTGCTCTACCCAAAGGTCAGAAGATCCTGCAAGAAAAGTTGAAATGTTCCAGGTGAGACTGACCTTGTTAAATTATGATGATGTCTCAGGGTCAGTATATCAGTCAATATCGCAGGAGAAATTGCAAACTCAAATATAAGACAAAGGATAATTTTAAACTTAAAAAAATATTATTTTCAGAAAAATCACCTTTTCTTTTTGACCTGGCATGTTGAAATTATCAAGAACGTCGAACTAGTGTTATGCATATGTAGAACTGATTTGACAGCCAAAGACATCAGTGATATTTATACCAAAAACTAACTATGAAGACAGTAATATAATCATCCTGAAATTATTAATTATTGCTGGTACTCACAGCTTTGTTTTTAAAACATTGAATGAAACAAATTAAAATACAAAACTGTCACTGATAATTGTGAATTAAATTGAACTATTTAATAGAAACATCAGTAGATATATAAAAACAAATTGTACCTATTATCACTCACTAGACCTGACATTTTTTTCCGGCTGACTTGGGTATAAGACGAGTGGGGAATAAATGCTTTTATTTCAAGGATTAAAACCTAATCTTATACACGAATATATATATGGTAAGAAATATAAAAAAGTCATCACTCCAACAATCACCCACAATACTTAATAACTATAACCAGATGATCTCCCACATTGTTGTTGTTGTTGTTTACACCCTGCTGTACATTTATTTGCTGTTGTTTACAGGTCCAGCGTAACAAGGACTCTAGTATAACATTAAAGTTAGCAGACTTTGGCTTGGCCATGGAAGTCAGAGAGTCAATCTACACCGTTTGTGGTACGCCGACATACGTAGCTCCAGAAATATTAGCCGAAACAGGTAACCATATCCCTATTTTACACAAACAAATACTGAGCTGGACATTGTGATGATTATGGAGTTGTAGATGTCGAGATAATTACAGTGTTTACAAGCCAAACCATAGTATTTATATATCATAACGTCAACATGCAGATCTGTGTCAGTGCGCATACCGTCATAATGTACTATCTTATCATCACATCTTCCCGCTTATGAAATTTAAATAATTATTCAGTGCTTTACGCTTTACAGAAACAAAGGACCTAAACCACATAAACAATGGAACTAACATATTTATACATACAAGCTGTCCAATGGTGTATCCTAATTGCAAGTTCTTCACTTTACACCTGTCACTCAATCCACATCAACACTATTCTGATTTTTCATATAATCAGAGCACTTCGGATTTTTGCCTAACTTCCCATCCATATCTAGTAATATAACCTCTTCTTGCTGTCACTGGTGTTGCCTGTCACTGGATGGTGTTGCTATGGATGGACTGGCCATTTGTATAGCCAGTCCCACGGATGCAGGGCAAAGGACCGGTTACTGGAATAGTCTCTGGTCCTGCTGCTGATGTGTTATTGACTGGATCAGCTGTAGATTCTTCCATTGATGTTTTTCAGCACTTATGACTGTCTTTAAGGCCTGCCTGTTACATCTGTATATGCCTCCATCTTGTGTTTGTATGCTGTACGATCGTGGTGCAACTTGTCCAAGTACTGTACCAGACTTCTGCCATCTTCCCACTTTCTTATCACATATCTGTATATCTTGACCTGGCTGTAATAGAGGAAGGCTATGTACTGCCATGTCATCTTTTCTTGCATTTCTTCTGCACTATTTTGACATCATTCTCTCCCTGAAGTAACATTGGGTGTAATGACACAGCAGTTTTTAATCTTCTTTTCGTGAGCAAATAAGCTGGAGATTGGCAACATGAAAGAGGTGATGTTCTGTATGCTAAAAGATCTTTAATGTGATGATGTTTGTAGTATTCTTTTTGTTGTTTTTACTCCATTTTCAGCTAAACCATGTTGACATATAATTCTACTGGCTCTTCTGTACTACTGGAGTCCAATTGTACTTCCATGTAGCTGCAGTATCTGGTGCATCAATGCCATCTTTGTTAGCATCTGATGATGGCTTGAATGTCAAATTTGGGCCAATATACTGTGACACCCACTCACTTGTTATTATCTCTTTCAGTAGCACCCAGGATATTTCCTGGCTGATTTCCCATTGCCACTCATTATAACCTCTAATAGCTGTCACACTCACAGAGGTGCAGATTTTTGTGAGAGATGAGGTGTCTATTTTGCCAAATAAGTAATCATGCCCAGAAACCTTTGTACATCCTCTTTGCATTGAGGTCGTGGTATGTTATTGATTAGAGACACCTTACTTTCATCACCAAGAAATGTAAGTTTTGTCACTCCAAGTTGACACTTTTCTTTATTCAAATTTGTCCGGAAGATTAACACATGATCTGCTCATTGGAAAGATCACACATTTGTGTTTTTAATTAGCCATGAATGATTGTGATTGGCTATTAGATAGCCACAGGCAATGGCAGCATCATGTGTCAGTGTATATAGTCAAGGACTATTATAATTGGTTACGATATAGTAATTATCGCTTGTGGGCAGGTTAGTGAACCATTACTGACAACATGTCGGTGTGTCTTGCATGAGTGAACTAGTGGAAATATTTGATTTTTCAGGGGTATTTGATGCCAAAATTTTAGTAAACTGTTGTGTGGCCATGATGGCACAATTAGTTCAAGTGAGGGACTCATAACCGAATGGTCACGGGTTTGGGGCTCTGGAGTTGCAATGCTGTCATGTGGCGACTGGTTCATGCAGCCAGAAATGAGAGCCTGACAGGAAGGGATGACTAAGTGTCTGAGTAATGCATTGCACCCATAATGGCAGCATGCATTGTATGCTACCTTGGGAGTTGAGGTGTGTGCTGGATTGAAACAAGTCTGAGTCAGAGATAATAATACTATCAGAGTTCGAATAACTGAAGTTTTTTATATTAATATATCTATGTATATGGATTGTAAATGTTCTTTGTTTTATACACTGATGTGCTTTGAGAGAGAAATGATTAATTGTTGTTCAAACTCGGCTACATTTAAAATGTTGTAACGGTTTGGAAATATTTAGAGAGAAATGATTAATTGTTGTTGAGACTTTAGTACGTTTAAAATGTTGTAATGATTTGGAAGTATTTAAAACTGAAATTGAAAACTCGTGAGTCCCATGGCAGATTCGAATGTCATTGGCTTAGATTTGTTGTTCGGATTTGGCAAAGGACCTGAATATTTCTCATTGGCTGTTTTGTAATCCATGTAACCTCTGACCCAGCTTAGAGCTGGCTACCCTTTTCAAAATTTAAATCAGTTTTTGTTTGGATCTCGGTGAATGTAGTCGAAAAGTGAATTGTGATGTTATTGAAAATGGAAATGTGAATATGAGAAATGGATCATTGATATTCATTAACAATGGATCGTGAATAAACGGATCATGATTTATCAAGTCTCAATCGCTGATGTGTGTTAGATGGAAGCATGAACTTTAAATAGAGTCCTGGTATATAAAATAACGATACAGCAAAGCAGACGGTCAGGGCTCGTGAAGAGCCCACCCCAAAACCCTGATAATACTTTAAGGCACCTTAGACGAGATATCTAGCTGGATGTGATGCCATATAAATGTCATTTATTATTATTTTTATTATGATAAAATGTATTGGTGTAATAGATCAGATTAGTAGTGTTCATTAAATGCATATTTTGCATCCATGATAAGTTACCATGTTATATATGTATCATTACCATAGAAAACACCAACATTATATTGTACATGATCAAATATATCATGCCAGACATAAAGTTAGATACACATAAAGTTTAATAAAAATAAACCAAACAAAAATGACTAGAAATGCTTCAAATATTTTGAATTAAAAAGAAATAAATTGTATTTTAGTGAATGTAGATATTTATGTATTATTGCATAATATGCATTATTTTGCATTGTTCCAGGTTATGGCTTAGAGGTTGATATGTGGGCTATTGGCGTCATCACATATATTCTCCTCTGTGGCTTTCCCCCATTCCGGAGTCCAGATCGCAAACAGACAGAATTATTTGAGTTCATAAAGGCTGGAGAATATGAGTTCCTTAGTCCTTACTGGGACAATATATCCAGATGTAAGTAGGTCATTGTTTTGAAATATTAACAGTTCTACGCACAAAACATTATTCTTAAGAACTATTCCAATAACTGACAGATTCCATTGTTTCAATATGAAATTGTGATCCAGGTAATTGCTCAATATTTCCTGGTGGTAGGGGGGCACTAATAGTCCCCCCCCCCCCAATGTTTAATATTTAAGCCATGTTTGTATATATTGAGCATTTGGCACTTTAGTGGAATTGACACTCAAGAGCAAAATTATCACACGATTGATCAGGACAATATTTGACATAGTGTGATATTCTAGAGATAATGTTTATGCATTTATTGTATAAAGAAGAGACCTAATGATCTATTTCTCTATCAATCTGTTATCTATTTGAATCTAAATGGATAATTATATTAAATTTATCTTCCATAAACAGATATACAGCATATGTATATTTTAGATAATTGACTTCATCTAAGACATCTGTTTGTTTATCTTACAGCTGCTAAAGACCTCATAAAACATCTGTTAGTTGTTGATAAGAGGAAACGATACACAGCAATAGACGTCATCTGTCATCCCTGGATTATAACTTTTGCTGGCACACTCGGTATTGAAGACATGGAAACATATCGTAAAAATCTGCGAGTAGACTTGGAAACTCAAGCAAAGCTAAACCATGACAATTACATGCGGGAGCATCACAAACAAGGATGATTGGCAGGCAATAACTATTATTTTACGGTTATTTCATGTAATCATATATCCAATGTTGGCTGATTAACCATCAATTTTCGATAGCAAACTATTCAAACTTCTTATATATTTTTGCTATTGTTTATGGATGGTTAATAAAAATATAGCGATAATATTTGTTGATTGTTATTATGAAAACAATGTGCAGAATTATTTTTAGTACCGGTAATATATATATATATATAATTATTGTTGTGTACAGTCTAAAACAGTATATACCTTATTATGTTGTCATTCTTTTTGAAGGAGAGCAGTCTGTGATCAGACATAATTATAAACATATTCCTAGTTTACTGAGTGAAGGCTGTTAAGAATTCATATTTTTTAAACACAAAATAGAATATTGTTGGTTTCACAGTTTCCTAAAATCAACAAATATTTTTATTTCTATCTATATGATGACAGTTGGACAAATGGTACTTCTTGTCTGTTCATCTGAAAATGTTTATAATCGTATTGAAGTACTGACTGATTGTTATGACTTCTTGCGTTGCACTGCTAATAAACACAATGACAGTATTATCACCCGAGATCTGTGATGTTAGCAGACCTGTGTCATAATACTAATTACTATCTGCGTCTGATAATATTTTGTGTATCTGCAGTTTCAAGATGTGTAATGTTCGCAATGTAAATACCTGTTTAGAATAATGTCAGTAGCTGCCTGGTGAACTCTAAACAGCTGCTTGATGTGATGTCAGCAGCTGTTTTATTTACTGTAAACAACGTTTTGTTGTAAGGTAAAACAAAGTTAACAGATGTCTGGTTTATTGTACACATCTGTCTGGCATAATATATACATCTGTGTGGAATAATGTTAACAGATGTCTGGTTTATTTTACACATCTGTCTGGTGTAATCTATACATCTGTGTGAATTATGTAAACAGATGACTCACTTGATACATACAAGAGAGACTATTTTGTCATTTATTCCTTAGCTCAGACCTACATCACTTTATAATATATTATAAGATATTTATAAACACATCTGCTGATATATATATATATATATATATATATATATTGTGTGTGTGTGTGTGTGTGTGTGTATACAAATATGACTGTAATTATTTACACACATAAACACAGACATACACATGTTGTGATATTAGTGTATTACACCAATAACCATCCGTCCATATTTACAGTCTATTTCAGCCTATTTTTTTATATTACATGCTGCTCATATTATAACCTCAATTTATTTTTCAGATTTTTGTACAATAATGTAAATAAATGTTATAAAATTATTAATATAATTATCCATTTGACTGATTTATTGACTATACAAGATCACTTTTATGCACATCTGTAATTATGAGCATTTGTATGTTTGGATAGAATCTTTATTACAATAATCAAATGTGAATAATATAAATAATTAATATGGCAATACTCATGAATAATTAATTCATAATTAGTCTGGTCTATGGAGTTTGTTTGATTGCCAAATACCAGATATCTTGTAAATCATATAAGAAGTTTCCTCTCAACATCTTTAGTTAACATATAATTTTAAAACAAACCTCTCTTCATTGTTGGCTGTAATGTTAAAACCCGTTTGTGCATGTTATGATAATTATGTGTGTAGATGATCCATGTATAAGATAAACACACAATATACTGTGATATTTTTCTTAGCTGCATTTATAAAGCGTTATCACTCCATTTATAATGTACTGCAGAGCTTCTGGTTATATAGCAACATGTTATATGATAATAAATGTTGATTATTAATGTGATCCAGTATTTGAAACTTTTATAGTGATATATATATATATATATATATATATATATATCAGTTTAATATAATTATGTCATAATGTTGTTAACTTTTATTTTCATTATGTAGCAGTATGTTTGATGGTGATTAATGTCAATTATCAATGTGATCTAGTATCTGAAAGTTTCACATATATATATATATTTCTCTGACACATTTAACAGAGTTGTAAAAATAAAAAATAAATCTGAACAAATAAGTAAATAACACAGATATCTGTGTTATTTTCTTATCAAATAAGTAAATAACACAGATATCTGTGTTATGCTGTTTTCTGTTCAGATTTTTATTTTTTACAAATCTTTTAATTATCATAGTAACATTCCGTCCTCTTGCGGCACACACTTAAAACAAATCAGTATCAATGTTAAGTGTTTATTCTTCTGTACTCTTTTAATCTGTGATATTAGTGTGTTCTTTTCAAATATATAATATTCATTAACACAACATTTCGTTCCAATCCCAAAATGGTCACTTCTTGTTTTAAAATAGTATAATGTTTAATTTCCCTTAAAATTTTATGGCAGTATAACTTCCATAAATAAATAAATGTGCCTGTTTTCTATAAATTATTTCAATAATCCATTTTTTCATCATCCATTTTATATGTGTTTACACTTTTAAAACCTTTACCTTTAGTATAAGCTTGAAGCTTCTGGTACATTACTTGTTATGGTGCCACCTTGTCTCATTGCCAATTCTCTAACATTATTATTTAACATAATATGTTTTTCTTAAATCTATTTAGTGCATATAGAAATATTGACATAATTGCTAGATATAAAATAACCAAACTTTTTAATCATATCAGTAAAACTAGACATCATGACAGAGGTTATAAATTTATGGGAATTTTCAGAGAATTGGCTGTAGGTATAACAAATTATGGACATTACTGGAATACAATCCTATAAAAAGTGGAATTATTTATACCAAAATACACATTTTTCAACTTTAGTATACAACTGCAACAAAATGCATGATAGTTCCAAAAACGTTATTATTGTCTAGATTATACTATAGTGGAAGGTACTTGTTACTCATCCCAATTAGATCGTTGTCTTTGTGGTGTTCCACATTTTCTTCTTTTGGGACCTGACATTTCAAATTTCATGGTGATTCTACTGTAATTTGGACTTTTTGAGAACCTAGTAATGTGTCTTTCTCTTATAAAGTGGCTCTTAATTAATATAAAGGTGCTAGTGTGTAGTTTTATAAAAAAAAGGTTTCTGATATATATCGGGGAATATATAATTTTCTGCTTTATATTTAATAGTTAATATATTTTTCATAGTCTTAATATCATAAATGTTTTCACAAACAAATCAACAAACATCCATTTCATAAGTTCTTTATAAACCAAACCAAGTTAATTGGTTTCTTGTACATGTATAACTACATTTTTCATTCTAGTTCCAAAAGTGTCATCCCAAATATCACTTGCATAATTATGATAGGGTGGAATTTATATAAAATTTTATGATTTCCTGCAGTTATCATTTAGTAACTTTTTCCCTCTGATATGTTTATGACAGATTTCTACACACAATTAATTGGTCTATGTTTCCTTAGGAACAACTTCAAGGGACAAGTTTAACATGTGTATGTGTCTCTCCCTCTGTGTGTGTGTGTGATTTTGTGTAAAGGAATATCCAGATAAATCTATGGATTCTCTAAATATTAGTGTAATTGTTAAATGAAGTACTTTGTTTACATTATGTACTTGTGACTTATGGAGGCAATGACTGAAGGTGTCCCGCCAAAGAAAATTAACGTCTCACAGATATATGATAATAGACACTTGGACGTAATATCATTTTGACATTTTCATCAAGGGACTACGATATGGCGTTATTAACTGTGACATATTCGTCGATGCGAAACAACGAAGCTATTAATTTGTCGTGATAGATATCAAGGTATATATATATATATATATATATATGTTCTGGATCATATTTTGATGACATTCACTTTCTAATATAAACATTTATTTTGTTGATTTTACACAATTTCAAAAGTTGTTTTTCGAAGTCCATGATCATCACTGCTGTTAGTTACGGAATCCTGTATAATGGAACCTGGTGACCTTTGTTTAAATATTCTTCTATTCAGAAAAGAAAATTTCTTTTCAATCCGTAAAGCCACAATATAATTAATGGCGGCTACTATTTTACTTACCTGACATTAAAAACAAAAAAAGATAACCGAACATCACCTTGAATAATTTGATATAATAATAATACGCGACATTTATATAGCACCCTAGCTATCCAGCTAGATAGCTGTTTTAAGACGCTCTACTGTATTTTTATCCCTCACACAGACCGAGCTGTTTCAACCAAGCACATGTCTCAACTCCCAAGGGAGCTTACAACGTCATGTCAGGTTATCATTTCTGGACGAGTGAACCAGTCGCCAGGTGAGAGCATTGCAACTCCGGAGACTCGAACCCGCAACTTTTTGGTTACGAGTCCTACGCTCTACGTGCCAACACATAAATAAATAACCACAAGCTATGAGATAAATAATATTATTTATTATAATAATGTTTGTTTTATATTTTTATTTATTTACTATTTCAAGTGTTTAGTTGTATTTAGTTTATGTTTATAACTTGAGCTCACATCTAAGCTACGTTATACCTGGGATGTAATAGTAGTTTAACCAAAGTTAAACCTTAGCTGATTGAGATTGAGATTTATTACGTTTAACTTTTTGAGGATGACATAATTAATAATAATATTGCTATTTATTGTTTAATTAGTATTTTTATGATCAGTGTATATTTATAGTTCTGCAACAACAACAAGGTATTTTATTATTTATATATTTCGGTTTGGGATTTTAAATAATCTCCACAAATAATGATTGACATTAGATTTGATATATTTCTGGTTGTAATTAACATATATTTGAAAATCATGAATATTTATCAACTTTATCACAAAAACTATCTTTTAATTTATTAACAAATGCTTTGAAACTAATTTATTTTTAATGTTCAGTTAATAATCATAGATAAGAGTTGAACAAAACCACGATTTACAAGTATAAAGCTAGTTGTAATAAATTTAGATATTAGATTAATAGAGACTAAATTATATTTGATTTTATTAAAATATCTGACAATTGTCCAGTGCGTGTTGTCTGTCCTTCGGAGCAATGGGGGTGTGGGGGTCATGGCCGGTTCTCCTTTAGATCTATATTTGTTGGGAGGTGGGCTGTTGATGACCCGTTCGTGACACTTAGAGTCAGACGGGTGCGGATTGACAGTGCTCCGGGTGATTGATGTTGGGAGGGGGTTGTGATCGCCCGTTCGTGACACTCGGCGGTTTGTGTTCGCTAGTTGTTGGAGTCACACGAGTGTCGTGGTCGCGAGGTTTCGTTCGGTTTGTATTGTGGGTGATTGGAAGGGAAGTTCATGGTTTGTCGGTGTTCGTTCCTTTTTGTTTGTTTGTGTTGTGTTCATGTCTTTGTGGTGTGGTTTGACTGTGCGAGAGCTTTGTTTAACGATCGTTTGTATTATGAATCTCTACTGGACAACATACGGTGTGTGTACGTGTATGTGTGTGTGTGTGTGTGGGATATATATATATATATATATATATATATATATATATATATATATACATAGATGCCAACGGATCGCCGTGAGAGTGAGCTCCGGTGAGATAGCGGTTAAGCGCCCGACCGTTGGTGCCAAGGGTCACACGTCCGATCTCAGCAAGAGGTCGACATTTTTCCAGATATTAATTTCTCGGCTCACAACTTCGTGGGTGGCTGACGACATTAAATGGCGCTGCCGTCTCCACTGAATTATTAAAAAATAAAGGGGGACGTTAAAAACCCCATGAGGACGTAAAACACTCTGGCAGTAACCACCCTCATGGTATTTCGGCTCCATCTTTCCGTACTGCTCCCCTGTGGGTGGTGGGGGAGGAGGGGGTGGTCTCAACCACTACAACATAGAGGCTGTATTGATCAAGCGACATTCTGGGGGATAATCTCAAAAATGCAAGCAAGCAAGATTTCGGTACTTTTCATAGGGCCATAGTCGTATGACAATATACCGGATCTGACGTTGGACGTTATAGTTAATTATAATTTTTATTTGCGATCTAGAGGCCATAACCTATATGGTATGTAACGTGTTTATTATTATAATTTCAATGTTCAATGTTTATTTGTCAAACTTCTTAACCCTATACTCATGTGTCCCTATTGAAGAAGTGTGTTATTGGAGAATGGTAGATTGTTGACGGGTAAATTACTACTTAAATAAGCAATTATGAATGATATACTTCAAGAGGGGGTCGTTATTGGACAGCCTTTTCGCTAAGATCGCAATTATTGCATGAGAACATGTCCAAGTCAGATCCGGAGTTTAATAATATTAAAGATGTACATTCAAATTTTCATAAGTTATACTTCCTGGATCACAATCAAACAGTTTGGTCAAAGAACGGGATCGAAACGATAAAATTTACTATATTCGATAAAGGCTCTGGCTGAGAACTTTAAAATAGTACATTAACATCATGTACTGCCGTCAGATTGATCATATAATCCCGGTTCTCTGTTAAGAACTAAATTGATTCAGTGGTCAAAATTAGCCAGAATGTTTCCCATTATTATCACACATTTCTAATTCAATTATTGTGCCATCATGGAGATGCTTGAAATGAGGAATCTCGATTTAAACCTACCAGTTCGTTGTCTTTATTTATCTCCAGATTAATAGCAATTCCAGAATTCTTAACCTGATCTTTCAGTTATGTGAAGTCATATAGACTAGAGGGCGTTACTATAGCACAGTAGTTAGGGTAAGGAGGTATAAACTCCCGAATGAAGGTTCAAATCATACAATTTCTGTGCTTCCATATAAAAGAATATCCATTTCGACCTACTTTTCTTGGGAAAGCATGTCTGGGTTGTACAATTCAGGATTCTACCGTCCGATTTGTGTTCGCACTCGGACGAATTGCTGCATGGAGTGATCCATTTCGTCGCATTCGTAAATCGCATACGCAGCCGCATATATGGAATCATGCTCGTGCGTTTAAATGTTTTTCCGTTTTTGTCGCATTCTCATACCGCATACCGCGTATATGGAATGTTAGTTGTAAAAGTGACCAGTTTACTGAATTAACTCTGAGGCTATGGATGTTGATAAATCGATTAATGATGACTGCTGGTAAAATAAGAATAGTTATCAGACACATGCTTAGGTATACGCACACATTTATCAATATGTGGAGGTATGGAACATTTTATTTTTAGATTAATGTATGTATAGTTGTATTTTATTTAGATTTATGGAGGTAGGTCTCGAAGGATGTTTAGATATATTGATGCTCTGTGCCTGTTGCCTCTTTATAGGTATCCTAAAACACACACACACACACACACACACACACACACACACACACACACACACACACACACACACACACACACACACACACACACACACCACACACACAATATATATATATATATATATATATATAATATATATATATATATTTTAATTATATATATAATTATAGGACCAATACGCTACCCATGAACGTTTGGCGAGGTTGCACTTCGAATTTCCCGAACGACTTGGCAGCTTTTGATTTCAAGTAATTATGTTACTCCAAGTGTACAAATCCAATTGGCACACTTTCGGCACATATACGATATTATTAAAGATAAGAAATTGATCAATATATCTGTTCGAAAACAGTGTTCGCATACAGTCATGATAAAATAAAATAAATTTCCGTTAGATATACGCATGCGGACGCCGAAGTTCCGTAATACTTGTGCATGCGCATGATGACAGCGTTGATTCGATTATGCAATCCTAAATAAATACACCCCCCGGCAACATATTTGGAACGCGTTTGTCGCACCATTGATATCCATAATATAATTAATTTTATGGCTTGTACCTAATCAATATTATGGAATTTCCGTATAAGAAAACAAATTCCACAAACGCTAGTATGATCCAGGTTCGAACCCACAACCTGAAACTTTTTAAGGCAGTACTGTAACTACTGCATCATCGGCACAGTCGTTAATAACTCTATTAGAGATAATTAAATATTTAATGGAATAAAGAGTTTTCTTTCGTATTCAGATGTTGCCAGATGTCGCCAGATGTTCCATGGCCAGTTCGTAATGTAAACTAGACGGCTAACCGAATGTTGTTGGCCCACCATAAGGTTCCAAGGTTTGTAAGGATTTGACACAAAACGGATTGAAAGTTACTTCGTATGCCTCAAAAAGGAAGAAAGTTTGTTATCAAGTCATTCATCTCCGTTGTTTTTTTATAGACTTACTTAGTATTTATCTGTCTCATTTAACCAAATGTGTTTTTCTTACTGGGTTTATCAGTCTGTATAAATATATCGACACAGAAAACGACGAATGTCGACATCTGGGTTTCAGCAGAGACGCGTAATACCTCGTCAAGCCGCACCACCAGATGTGAAACGTATTTCGCGTGTAGCAGGACATCTGTGTCAAATATATCTACAGAATAGGTGAATTTCTGTGTATATGTTTTATTGTTTGCTTATCTGACAAGTTTTCAATAAGTTGTACTTCATAAAACCGAAAATACTGAAATGCCACAAGACGAACAATTATATCGTAATTGTAGAAATGGTGCGATACCGTATTAACATTCTGAAAAGATGCTAAAGCCAGGTTCTGCTAAATGCTAGACCCAGTGTCTCCTATATATGCTATACCCAGTCCTTGGTATATGCTAGGCTCAGTATGTCTGTTATGTGCTAAACCCAGTATATACTATATGCTAGACCCAGTGTCTACTACCATGTCTACTACCGTACTAGACCCAGTGTCTACTACGTGTTATAACCAGTGTGTTATATATATATATATATATATATATATATATATATATATATATATATATGTGATTGTGGAGTTGTTCATGACTAGCATTGCATGTCATAGAACGGCATCAATACAGAGATGACGAATGGACCAATTTGTATCTCATCATCACACAAATCAAGCGAGCTGAGTATCATATCTCAGCTGGTGTAGATATACTGTGGTTAATATGTACTAAATCTATAATACCAGTAAATATTATATTCTACTAGTTACTAACAGTCATCGTAATGTAAGTAAAACAACCAATCAGGTTATAGTGTGAAATCGTCGCTACCGGAGATGCTATAAAACAGTGCCATCACTAAGTCGGGACTTTCTGACATTTTGCTCGCCGCAGTCATAGGATTATACAAATTTACGAGTTTCGGGCACAAAATCTGAACAGAGATGACATATCTATTTCATATTCCTGACCTATATGCTGTCTATATCGATCGTTTTATTATAAAGAAATTTAGGTTTTACTATCGATGATAACATGACTATGTGTTTCCGTTTCTTCACTTACGTAGTTTCAGAAAATGGCGTCATATGCGAGAGGTTTCCCCTGAATCTAAATTTGCATATTAAAATAAGCCAAATGTTCAAACTGTAAGTGTGAGATAGGCTGTAAAAATAAACAACCGTTGATCGACAGATGAGGAAAGCCATCTATTTAGTGTGCCTGATGTCGAATTTGATGGCAATATGGCTCAATTAATAACATGTAAATAATATGTATGCTCTTTAATCACGCGAAAATACCTTGTATGTAGGTATAATGCATACTCTGTATAACATTTGTGCATTCTCAAATTTCTTAGAATTTTTCTTGGATGTGGAAATATATCATCCACAATAAAGCGCGTTTTAATTATAATAATGGTCGCAACGATACATCTTCGAAAGTTTCCTGAATTTAAAATAGAATTAATTATTTGAAAGTCAACTTTCCATTATTTATACATTAATATATTTATAAAATATTTATTATTTACAAAATATAAAATGAATTAATTTAAATTCAGTCCATAATTATATATATATATATATATATATATATATATATATATATATATATATATATATATATATATGTCTTGAACATCTAAGTGTGTTTAATACACACATTTACAACATAATAAAGGTACTAAGCTAGTCCCTCAAGATGTTTTTTACTCTTTATCGACAATTATTAACTTCACTCGTAATATGTGCGCGTAAACTGGAAATAAAATAATTTGTAGTTTATTCAATCTACAGACTTTAAGTATATCTTATGAAGGTGATTAGTTATATTGCATGATACCTTATTTAGTAGGTGCTAGTGTTGTAGTGTACATGAGAAAGGTGATAATGACTCATCTTGTCATGTGGATGGTAGAGATGACAACAACACACCAGGATTCTAATAACAACAGTGGTGATACAAATGATCAGGAATCAGACAACTCTAACGATGTGATATCTAGTTATAGATCTGAGAATTTGTCAGATGATGATGGTGAAGACTTTGATATTGGAAAGGACTTTGCAGACTGGGTAGTAAGAAATGTATGTACAAGAACTGTTTTTCAAGAAGCGATTGGAATCCTTAGACGACATTGTCACCGTGTTCCAAAAGATGATTGCACTCTATTGCATACACCTAGAGATGTACAGTTACAGGATAAGTGTGGTAGCTAATATACTTATTTTGGACTGGAGTCTGTTACTATAGATATTATTCATACGTTTGCAGCTATGGACATATTATGCACTTTTGTTATTTTGAGGAATATGTCTTATAAATTTGACTATATTAATAATATTTTGACCAAAATAATGTAAAATATTAATTTGATTGGCCGTCCATGAAACTATTCAAACTTTTGGCAGAGTGCTATTTTGTTGGCATATAATTTGATTGTGAATTAGACTACTGTATGAGGTATTGTACAAAATAGAATTGGTATACTTATATGTTCTAGATGAATATTCAATTCATTTTGTATTTTGAACAAGTCTTATAGCAGCTGTTTTTAATTATCATGGGTGCGTCATATTGTGCAGCTTATTTAATGCATATAATATATATATATATATATATATATATATATATATATATATATGTGTGTGTGTGTGTGTGTGTGTGTGTGTGTGTGTGTGTTTTTTTTTAATGAAACCTTACTGACATCTAGCCAACGGACATTTAGCCAACGGACATTTAGCCAATATTTGCAGGGGGACATTTAGCCAACAGACATTTAGCCAACGGACACTTAGCCAGCGGACATTTAGCCAACGGACATTTAGCCAATATTTGCAGGGGGACATTTAGCCAACATTCAAAATTTTCATCTTACATCTACATGTATATTGTTATATTTTTGAGTTTGTGTATGCTCTATTAATATTATGTTTTCTTTATCGATGTTGCAAATATAGGCCTATCTTTAGATAAGATGTTAGCAACATAATAATTATTGCTGCTTTTTGTACAATTTGTATAGTTATATTAATGTATACTGTTTTCTCCGTTATTATACATAAATATAAATAATGATATGTCAGGGTTGGGAGGTTTTTTACACAGACTTTATTAACACCGTTAACTACTTAACTATATCTGGTATGTGGGTAATTACTACTTGTATATACGGCAGATAATCTACTAGTCTCAGAATAATCCTCTATCCAATGTTGACACTTACATGTATTGTAATGTTGTTAAGATGTGACTGTATAACCCAGGTGATATATCATAGTTTTAAAATGTGACTTCATTTTACCTCAGTATAGAAAGCCAGTCTGAATTTAATTTGAAGCAGTGTTATACTTTCTCGTGATCATAGTGTTATATCACATTGATACATACCTGCATGTTGGCTTAAATTATTGAACTAATACTGTGATTATTATTTGATATCCAGCCTTTAGTACTGTATAAAGGTGGAAGGCCAGAGAATTCCACTTGGGAACATTTTTTACATGTTGCCGTTGGAAATAAGAAATGTGCAAAGTGCAAAAAGTGTGATCATCAGCAAGCTAATAATAGTCCATTACACAAAATGTTCAATGGATTCAGTTTCATCAGCATCAAGTGAGTGAATATTTTCAAACTTTGTAAATATTCACACTAAAGTGCACAATCTTCTATGCAACAGTAAAGCTTTTAAGATGGTATTCTGCTATAGGATTCTCAGAGGCAGTGCTGAATTAGACTATTTAACTATTCAGATAGACAATATTCACTTTGTGTGCAGAAGAACAATAAATGTCATAATTTTGTTATATTCCTACTATTCATGTTGACATTCATGTGTCAAATATTAGGGTGTAGGACAGTTGCTCACCAGGAAAAATTTAAAAAAATTAAATGATTTTTAATTCAGAAATATATTTCTTAGCATCTTATTACCTATATAATTATTGGGATAAATATTACCAATTATTAGGGAATTAAAGTTCAGAGATTCACTGGTGAGCAAGTGTCCACTTTTTCATTGGCTTGGTGAGCAAGTGTCCAGGTGAGCAACTGTCTGGTGAGCAACTGTCCGGGTGAGCAATTGTCCGTACTCCAAATATTGAGTAGTGTGCTAATAAAAATGCATGTATGTGAAAGACACTATCAAATAAATGGGTCACCTAGTGCAAATAGATCCAGCTTTGTTTACAGTGCCTCTGTTTGGTGTACCTTCAAGTTGACCAGACCATCCCCAATGACACTTAACTTCTTTCACCTAGAACCAGTGGCTTCTATAAGCTAGTAGGATAAAAGGGCCCCAGGGCAATTAGATCTGGCTTCATTTACAGTCATTCTGTTTTATATACAGTCAGATTTTGTTGATCCGACAAGGTTTGTTGCAAGATAATATGTGGGATAAACGAGAATATGATTATCCAGTTCGTGACATACTGGTAGTTTGTGTGACACATTTTTAAATCATACAGATATACGTCCGTATTTAAACCAAAATTCAATAACCGTACGCAAGACATGGAATGGCATTGAAGCCATTGAGCATTTTGATGTTTGTTCATTACAGACACTATAAAGAAATACTCGTGTCGTTATTTGAGCGATAAATTTAAATAAGATTATTATGGCTCGCTATGGTTTTTTCTGTTCTTAAATGACTCAATATTTTATTTAAGTATATTTATACTTAGCGCCCAGTTAAGAAATATAAAATATGTAAACAATATAGATAACACAAACAAATATATTAAAAGTATACGATGTAGACTTAATAATAGGAATATTGACAATGTACACCTATAGACAACATGTCAGAAATAAAGAATGTATTATATGCAATGTTTGTGTTTTCAAATTTTAGAGTATGAGACATTTGTTTGTGATCATTACATTCGTACAATGAATTGAATAAAATTAAATTACATACACTATGAAGATTGAATATAACAGCTGTAGACTATATGTAACATCCGTGTTTGAAGTTTTAGAATATAAGACATCACTTTGTGTTTGTTACATTTGTACAATGAATTACAATTATACAGTTACATACAATGTTTTGTATTTATTGAAACAACTATATTTATGAAAACTCAATGTCCCCCCTGCAAATATTGGCTAAATGACCGTCGGCTAAGTGTCTGTTGGCTAAATGTCCGTTGGCTAAATGTCCCGGATTCACTCCAGCTGGATAATCATTTCATCATGCAGCTCGGATTCACAAGAAAGGTGGGACGGGTCGGCATTCTTCTCCGTGATTCTTTGAAGTATGAAACCCAAGGTCAGTAAAATTCTAGTTAAAATACCCTTGCCTCTGCTAAATCTGAATATTATAATAAAAAGATCAAAGCATCAAAGGGAAATCAAAGGCCTGTTTTCAGTGTTGTGTATAAAGTATTACATAAAAGTCAAACTGTCCTTCCAAATAATATAAACTCAGAAAAAGATATGTCCCATTGTTTTAATAACTTCTTCTGTGAAACAATATTAAATATACATAGTGGGTTCCATTCCAGCACCTTATCACAGGGTAAGCCATTGATAGAAGAGTCCTTCATATCCATGATGGATATATTTGAGCCTTTTATAGAGACTGACATCATTGATTAGGGTGAAAAATGATATTATGATGTCAATTGTTCAAGGTAAGCCAGTAATGCTTGTTCTTCTGGACATGTCTGATGCATTTGATACAGTTGACCATAATGTACTTTTCTGTAGGTTAAAAGACATGTTTGGTCTGTCAGGTAAAATACTTGAATGGTTTAGATCCTATCTGGCACAACGCTCCCAGAGAGTGTCTGTTCATGGTATTTTATCTGACATTCAGTTTTTGTTATCTGGTGTACCACAGGGTTCAGTTCTTGGTCCTCTGGTTTTCACAATGTATACCCGTCCACTTGGGATCATTGCGCATCGATAAGTTACATATCACTTGCATGCTGATGACACACAGCTGTATATATCACTGGAACCTGACAATGAGTTAAATTTAGAACATTTTATTGCTGATATTCGGCTAGGGTTGACTCAAAATCTTCTAAAACTAAATGATAATACAACAAATATTATATATTTGGCATCACCACATTGTGTTAAATCCACAAAGACACCAGCATTACAGATGGGCGCATCTTCAATTACCCCTAATGGGTCAGTAAAAAATCTAGGGATTATTTTTGACCAATGTATTAACATGCATGAACATGTCACATCAGTATGCCGAGCTGCCTACTAACATCTTAAGAACATCCACTGTTTAAAAGCATTCTTGACACAAGAATCACTTGTAACTGTAGTCCATGCCTTTGTTACATCTCGTATAGACTATTGTAACTCCCTGTTATATGGCATATCTGATTATAACATGAATCGCCTTCAGCTAATTCAGAATACCTGAGACTCAACTTCGAGGTGAAGCACACCAGGGATGGTTCCACGCTCCTGAAGACGACAATCCTGGAGATTAGGGATTCTATCCTACAAATAGAAGAACCCCAGAAGAAGCCGGTCAAGTATACCCTGATGGCGCCACCGACTCGGAATTTAAGATATGTAATCACAAATTATCCCAGTCAAATTCCCGATTTTTATTTCCAGGAAACCTTCGGCAAAGGAGAAGAAAAGACTAGAGCAGTACTATTTACTTCCACCCAGACTCCACCAACAGAGATAACAGTCCCGTTCTATAGAACCATGCCCATACGAAGATATGTACCAAATCAAGGATCAAAGGAACTAATCAAAACACTTCCTAAGTAATTATACAACAAGGCAGAGGAGGACCTAATAGCAGCAGACAAAATCTATACCCAAAATCAGACACTCCACTCGGTCCTAGACAGTGCCACAACCTCCTCCAGAATGCCTCACAAAAGTCAACAGGAACAACAGAAGGTACAGAAATCCGCTCATCGTGTCTCATCAGCTATTCTCAGCTACACACTTGCACCAAAATGAAAGACTCACCTCAGACCACATAGCTAACAGCATCGATATTCAGACCGTCATTATACACGGTATCTAAGAAGAAACACAAAAATATCCCAGATTCTTCAACGACGCATCATGGTCAATCACGGCTGCCTGGCTTCCGAAAGAAATCGGGATACTCCCAATCACCCCACCACATACATCATAACTCCACTTCTCCAGAAAGATCCCTACACATACCAAGGATAGATCAGACCCCCTATGGACTAGTGGGTAAGAGCGTGGGACTTCCGTATCCATAGTCCATGCTGTTCGGAAGGCGGATGTTCGTATCCCGGCCGCGACATTATAGTAGGAGGAGATTTTAGTAAGGTTTTTTCTCCTCCGAACGTGACTTTTATATTAAACTGAGGTGCCACCATGTTAAACAACTCCCAGTTCGCCATCGTCATAATAACAGAAGTCAACACCAGGTGGCTGTGTCCAATAGGCGACAGCCAGGGATCTCTACCCAGACTACAACAATAAGAAGTAACATTAGACATTATATGTAACCTAATGAAGACTTGAATAGATCGAAACCGATCGTTGCTATTGGGTTGAGTCGTGTTGTATGTTGCTATTGGGTTGAGTCGTGTTGTATGTTGCTATTGGGTTGAGTCGTGTTGTATGTTGCTATTGGGTTGAGTCGTGTTGTATGTTGTTATTGGGTTGAGTCGTGTTGTATGTTGTTATTGGGTTGAGTCGTGTTGTATGTTGCTATTGGGTTGAGTCGTGTTGTATGTTGCTATTGGGTTGAGTCGTGTTGTATGTTGCTATTGGATTGAGTCGTGTTGTATGTTGCTATTGGATTGAGTCGTGTTATATCGCTGCTATTAGTATTGATCTGAATTTATTCTGATTTATACTTATGAAATTTGGTTTTATCTTTAAATACACAGAAAATAATATTCTCTTCACTGTCTAATAGCTTTATTATCTGACACTGCTTCATGTATCTCTTTATTATTATATTTGGAGCAGCTTCTTTCTTTCATTATAAATCTCTGTTAGAACTGTAGAAGCTGTGTTCGTTTGAGTGTTGGATGTTCTAAAACGAACCATACCCAACACTTAACATAGAAGCTTGATACACATCCGGGTCTGTCTAAGGAGCGATTCTAACGGTTATTCATCTGAATTAGGTTCTGCTAATAACATCAGATCTGATCAGAACAGTAATACCGTGGTCTAGAATGTGAAATGGCTTCTTTGGATCAAGAACGTCAGCGTTGGTGCTGTTGTAAATATCAGTCATAACGTCGTGATTAATGGTTTTATCGGAATCATGTTTGCGAAATAGACAATTTCCACGACGACTGCTCCATCTAGCGAACGTCCGTTTGCGGGTCGCATTTCGCCGAGCTCGCTGAACCATTTGATAAAATATTTTTTTACCAATTGTGAGATGACGGAGATCACAATATGTTTCATATATTGATAACATGTCTATTAAAGTTCCCAACTTGATCATTTATTTTCAAGAACATGTAATTTTTTCAGTCAAAAATAAACTGTCAATTTTCCCCATACAAATAATCTTATCTATTAGTAAAAATATTTCTACGTTATGTTTAATAAAAATGAAACTGCTACAAGAACTTGTAGATCGATTTAGTTCTGTGAATCCCCCAAAACGTAAATTTACAAACAATTAGTGAATTACACTTCTTGTTCCATGCTACTACATGGCTTCACTGACCCGCAAACCACAGACCGATCATTACGGGGGGATATTGATGTTCTGGAGAGTTGGAAATGATGGCTAACTGTAGATAACGAGTTGCGATATTAGACTGTACTCTATGCTACTGGGAGTATCCCTGATTGAATACAGCCATACTCCGCCATACTGTACGGCTGAGACTGTAGCACTTTCAAGCCTGATGTCACATTCCTTAATGTTACAGACGGAGAAACAGGTACTCGACCCTTCCACGTATGTCACAAGCCCCCACCGCAGGAGCATAAATTCGTTAAATAATATTGAATTAAATAAAATCATTAAATCCTCCGATAATAATATTTCTTCCTTCTCTATCTTGCTCCTCGAGTTATAATAAAATACGAAACGTTCAAACATTACAGCAATGTACGGAGAGAGATCCTTCCGAGCATCAGCTCCCAGGATGTGGAACGAGTTGCCAAACCACATAAAACTGGCAACAAGTAAAGACATATTTCCCCACATTACAAAAAAAAACCTCACATACAGCAACAGACAACACCTGTACAAACAACGCAGACAACAACACAGACAGACCCCACCACAGCAACACTCACGGCCATACTCGGCCATATGCAGTCCATATTCATGGCTATGCGAAGCGTCCAGGATCTGATCCAGAGACTGCCCAAAGACCTGCTGTCAAAGGCAGAGAAGGACCTAACCAAGGTCCAGGAAGAGGTCGGATCGAGCCAGGTCTTGGACTCGATCCTGGAAGTGGCGCTGGGGTCAGCCAAAACAACAGCCCAGACAAAACCAAAACCCACAAAACAACACACCCCAGTGAAAGCAAAGAACAGCTCGGGAGAGATCTCAACATCATCTCCTGGAACATCCGAGGCTTCCACTGCAACAAAAATAGCCTAATTGCAGCCATCCAAGACAAACAACCAGACATAGTATTACTACAAGAAACTCTTACAAACACTAAATATTCAATAAAAATTCCCGGATACACTATCTACCACAGTCCTCACACAAATAACTCAGATACCGGCTTTAAAGCGGTCCCTTCCAATTAATTAATACATACGTCTCCCCTAACCACCTATATGATATACAACAAGCAACAAATTCATATAAACATTACTTAATAACAGGCGATCTCAACGCCAATACTACAACATGGGGCTCAAAAAACACCAGACCAGGACAACATTTACAGCAACAAATAAGTGACAAAGTCCCCACCACTGTCTATGGGTCGACCCTCGATCTTGCCATAGCTTCCCCTGAAGTTGCGGCCATAGCAGACTGGAGCCAATTAGAAGCTCTAACCTCAGACCACATAGCCACAGTAATAGTACTATCCGACGCTTTCACGAACGTACCAGAAAGCCTAGGACAACCCAAATGGGACACCGACAAAGCAAACTGGAAACAATTTGCAGACAGACTACACGAATTATCTGCCGACGACAGCGACAATAGTCTATCTCTAGATGACCTACTTCGTAAATTAACTGACGATATAAACGAAGCCGCAACAACAGCCGTCCCCATAGTCCTCCAAAATCGCCCAAGACGTCCTCGCTCCTTCTTAACACCAGAAGCAAGGAGATGGACCAAAGAAGTCAGTAAACTGACAAAAGTTTTTAAAGCTCACCCGACATCTCAAAATAGAGCAGAACTAAGAGCAGCTCAACGAGAAACGAGACGACGACTTCACACAATTAAAGAAGACCAATTTGACAGTTGGTGCAAACAACTCGGGGACATGGGCTCAGCGCAAATTTGGCGCGAGATTAAAAAAATCCGGGGTAAATCTTCCCAACCAAAAGTAATCAACCCCAAAGAAGAAGCAAACAAATTAGCACACCACTTCGCCACTAGAGCTGACCACCAAACCTTACCCGAAGAGGTCAAATCAGCTCTAGAAAAACAACAACCAGACAGACTGCACTCAATATATCTAGCAAAAAGTGAACACGCAGACACAGATACCCCTTTCACATCACACGAACTGGAAACAGTTTTATCAACACCAAAAAACTCCGCGCCTGGAGAAGACAAACTTACATACATCTTTTACTCCAAATCTCCCCCTTCTTTCAAAGTTAGACTTCTAAACTTCTTTAACCAATCCTGGAGAGAAGGACGAATTCCCAGACTCTGGAAAACCTCAATAGTCGTCCCTATCCCTAAACCTGGTGGCAAAGGCCACCGACCAATATCTCTCCTCCCTACAATACTAAAAATCATGGAGAGACTAATTCTCACCAGACTAATATTTAAACTCCCCAGACCAAAAAATCTCTTCGGGTTTACAAAAGGCAGATCAACTGTCGACCCAATTCTACATTTAGTAAACTTAATCACCAACAGAAGAAGAAAAACCCGATCCGGCACAGTCTACACTGCCTTTCTGGATCTAGATAAGGCCTTTGAAAGGGCTAACCACATCGTCATCTTAGACGCTTTAATCTCCCTGGGCATCAAGGGAAGAATGATATCGTGGGTAGAAGACTTCCTAGACAATAGAGAAATTAAAGTTACAGTCCAAGGGGTAAAATCTGACTCACACCCACTTACTACAGGCTCCCCACAGGGCTCCGTCCTCTCACCTACACTATTTAACGCCCTAATTACAGCACTAATCTCCACATCTTTACCCCCATGTGTCGACATCCTGGCTTATGCCGACGACATAGCCATTATTTCACACGGCCCAAGGCCGGCCAAAAAACTACAAACCGCCCTCGACACAACAGTATCTAAAGCCAATGACCTAGATCTATTTTTTTCCACCGCCAAAACTAAAATAATTGCATTCAAAACCAATTCAAAACAACACAACACCTTCCATATAGGCAAACAAGACATTGAAATAGTCAAACAGTCATCATAGACAACCACCCCAATTTCAACAAACACGCACTACAAACAAAACAAAAAATCTACTCTCGACTAAACATAATACAAATTATTTCTAATGTTAAAGTAGGAATAAACACAAACAATCTTATTAATCTTTATAAAGCCCTAATTCAATCCATACTTCTTTATGCGGCCCCAATCTACCTACTTGCATCTAAAACGGCAATTAAACACATAGAAATAGCACAAAGAACTGCACTTAAATATGTCTTAGGACTCCCCCCTACTGCCCCCTCTGCCCTTATCAGCAGAGAATCCGGCATCCCCCCTATTGCCCATCTCATTAGAGGAGACACAGCCAAATACATATTAAGAACAGCGACAAAACCTGACCCAGTAGAAATCACATTTAAAATACAAGAAAGCTTACACAAAGACCCCAGAGTACACATTAATAAAAGCTGGGCCATGAAAGCAGCTGCTATTCAAAGGGACATGATAATTCCAGCAATCCACCCTCCGGATGCCAAGGAAACTGCTCCATGGCGCGACTACCCATTGACCATCATTATCGTAAACAGAAAATCAAAAACCCAAGACCCACAAGGGACATTCACTGAGGCGTCGGACAGGATCTCTTCCCTGAACAGAGACCAGGCAGCAATAAACATCTACACAGATGCCACACATAATAATACCCTTATTTAAAAAAGACCCATACATCTGGCAAAAAACAAACACACAGTAAAGTTTTTGTAAAGGTTCGGCACCGGTACATCCGGGACCGGAACTTTACAAAGTCATTTTCAGATACAGAAACTCTACGGAGAAGGACTCCACCACAGAGGCTGTGCCAAACAAGCGACAGCCTGGGGATACTCCCCGAACTACAAGCAAGCAAGACATATTTTGTAAGGTTCTTAAAACCCATTTGTTTAAATTGGCGTATTTATAATATTAAACCAGTTTATTATGTATGAAATGTATTTGATCTATATGAGCTCAGAATATGTTTTAATTTTGCTTTTTAAATGTTAAGCGCTTTAGAGCAATTTCGGTTGAATAGGGAGCTATATAAAATACTATTATTATTATTATACTCAGGTAGTTGAACGTATGTTTCTTTAACTAGCTGAGAATGAACAAATGATACAGTTTCCACTCTACCAAATAATAACTTTAAAAAGAACGTGTCTTTAAAATAGATCCCATTGAATTGGCTTCTTTTTCTAATTTAAATTATGACAGCAAAATATTGTTTAACACGTGCTGGAATAATAATTATTAATTATCACCTTTTATGGCGGTATTATTATATATTTGATATAATTGTTCGGTTTCATGTTTTAGTTATTTTGTAATATTTCGTTTGGTTCATTTTATTATATTTAATATCATCAATATAATTATAATTGAATTGTTCTTATTTTATCGTCACCAATACTTAGACATATTTGGAAATCACACCCGTACATATCACACACGCACGCACACACTCATGCACACACACAAACACACACACAAACACACATGTATTTATAAATATATATATCGTGTCTATAAGAGTAATCTTTATTACAAAATGATGAGGTATAATCGGTAGTGAAATCTTGCAATATGTTGTTTGATTATATCATAATAGCTTTTTATTTGATCAAATATATGTAATTTGTGTATTATCTGCTAATAAAAGTAAAGATAAAATACATCAACATCAACATCCATAAGAATCAAACCACATCATTCACCCCTCCAATATGGCGCCAAATCTTGAGGATATTTCGGATGACTTCCGGTGGCTTTACTTGATTAATGTTAGTTATTATTATTATAGTCTATATATATATATATATATATATATATATATATATATATATATATATAAGGTCAGTATCTGTCAGCTCCTCGTCGCCTAGCGGTAGCGTGTTGGAGCACAGATCACTACCACCCGTGTTCGAATCTCGGCGTGTGCATATCTGAAGGTTCTTTCATCTTCGACTTCACTTCATTACCTTTGGAGGTCGCTCGGACCATTTAGCCTAACATGTGCACAAAAGTGGCCGTAAAACATCAATCATCTTATATCAACACTTACTACTACCCAACTCTCGACACTATGTGGCAGCACTGTCTCCATTAGTTACACGACACCCATCTTATGATGTTGATATTATATATCTGATGGAAGTTTAGTTGATTAGACCAATTATCGTTACTTTGTTCTTGTTGTTCGTGTTATTATTATTATTATTATTATTATTATTATATTACTGTGTTACTATGTCATGTTGATCATCATCATTCATCATCATCATCATCATCAATATTTGTCTTGTTCTTATTTGGTTTCTGTTTATAAAAAGAAGTTTTGGGAAATACGTTTATCACTAGACAACGATATATGAAAATATATCGTTATTATAGAAAATGACATAATAAATAGAAATATATTTGATATATATATATATATATATATATATATATATATATATATATATATATATAATTATATTAATATATATAATATATATTAATATATATTATTATATAATAATATATATATATAAAATAATAACCAATCAAACTAACATATATTAATTCATAGTTATTATAACATAGAATTAATATTGATTTATTTGGCATAAAAACAAATCATTTTATAAACATCAATAAACCAGATCAAGGACACACACAGTCAGCTGATTATATTTTGGTCATGCTCGGGGTGTCCACCATAACCGTGTGGCTATCCACAAACTAGGACAACGGATGTGACATCATCGCGATGCTCTTCAGTGATTGGTTAAAGACTGTTCGGGAACCGTATCGTCATCGAGTCTGCGGAGACGAATCGAAATGGCGAGATTTAAAGTACATATAATACGAATATTTCATAATTGTTATTGAAACAATTGGTTTCAATTACTGAAACGTATAGCAAAGACTGAAACGTATCACAAACATTGATACATATTTTACAGGTTCCTGGAATATATATTATACTAACCTTTAAAGCATACGAATAATAAACAGATAATGATTTATTAATATAAGAAGATAAAATGAGAAACGACTATCTGTTAAATGATAATTATTTGTTAATAGAAATATTACATATAATAATAATAATAATAGTAATAATAATAATAATAATATCACTAATATGTGTACTGATGTTATAAAATAACTGGAACATCTATTGTTAGGTTGCATTTATCCTACAGCATATGTATTATTTTAACAATAACAACAACAATAACAGCAAAATCTACTACTGCTACTAGTGTTACTATCGCCTGTAATAATCATACTACTTATAATAATAATAATAATAATAAGCATCATCATCATCATCATCATCCTGTCAGTAACATTGCTGTGATAAAAAAAGATGTTATAAAGTGACGTCAACAATAATATAATCAAGAAGCAATAACAAAGTTAACTATATTATGATTATAGCATAACAATAGCAAGGTCTTAACACAGCAATAACACAGCTATAATACAGCAATAACACAGCTATAATACAGCAATAACACAGCTATAATACAGCAATAACACAGCTATAATACAGCAATAACACAGCTATAATACAGCAATAACACAGCTATAATACAGCAATAACACAGCTATAATACAGCAATAACACAGCTATAATACAGCAATAACACAGCTATAATACAGCTATAACATGTCTATGACTATCAAGGCTTGGTAGGGTTTTGGTGATAAACATGCTCTACTTACAAAATACAGCTCGAGGATATTTTATGTATAAATAATATTATCTGATCACCTATTCAGCGCACATACACACCAACACGTCACGCACACACGTGATGGACACACACATACACACACACACACACAAACACACATACACACATCAACAAACAAACACACATACACACATCAACAAACAAACACACATACACACATCAACAAACAAACACATATACACACACATATATACAAACAGACTTACACACACAAACACATACTCACGTACGCATGCAAAGGCACGCATATAGGCATACACACACGCGCGCGCGCAAACACGCACACACACGCGCGCAGAATCTTATAAAGTTGTAAGCGAAAATATAAATACACTGGCTCTGTCTAATCGTTCATGCGTGTTTTATTTTATTAATTAATATCGAAATGTAACTGGGTACATTTCGATATAAGTACGAATGTCTTTTGATGGCATATATGTAGAATATCTGTTTGTTATAAAATAAGGGGACCCACATTGTTATATATATATATATATATATATATATATATAAGGGCAGTCAGGTAATATTTCTAGACAAAGCTAAATAATGTTTAATTTTTTTTGGTTGTGTTATGTGTTATTTGTATGATGTTGAAGTTCTCTCTCTCTCTCTCTGTCTCTCTGTGTGTGTGTGTGTGACTGATTGCAGTCATTTATCATTGTTGAGCATGCTATGTCAAAATGATCTTCATGCGGTAGTAATACATAATTAGAAAATATCCTACCGGAAGCTTTAGGTAGTAGTTTCCTTTATAAAAAACAAAACAACAAATAAATCATTTGTCTGTGTGTGTGTGTGTTAAGATACTCACACTTGTTGTAATATAAACCTCACTGACTACAGAAATATAGTGTCAGCTATAACATTGAGATGACAAATCCTGTTATTGGGCGCTAATTACACATTTCTGTTGTTACCAAAACGAATACCATTAGAGGCCACACGACGTTTTTGTTAACTATATCAAATGGTGTCAGATACCTTTTTTTTGGTTTTTCGGGGAGAATCCCCAGACTGTCTCTATGTTGGAGTGGTTGAGAAACCTCCTCCCCCACCACTCACAGGGGAGCAGTACGGAAAGATGGAACCGAAATACCCTGAGGGTGGTCACTGCCAGAGTGTTTTACGTCCTCGGGGTTTTTAACGTCCCCCTTTATTTTTAATAATTCAGTGGAGAAGGCAGCGCCATTTAATGTTGTAGCCACCCACGATGTTGTGAGCCGAGAAATTAATCTCTGGAAAAGATTCTACCTCTTGCTGCGTTCGAACCTGTGACCGTTGGCATCAAGTGCCAGATACTTAACCGCTAGGCCACCGTCAGATACAACGAATGGGGTCAACTATATCGAATGGTGTCAGATACACCGAATGGAGTCAATAACATAGGATGGTGTGAATTACATAGAATGGTGTGAATTACATAGAATGGAGTTAATTACATAGAATGGAGTCAACTACCCGAACGCCTGTCGCTGCTACAATAACCTGCCATCACATTCATCACTGTTGCGCCATCTAGCGACTTACTACCTTAACACAATGGCGTCGGCGAGATGACAAGAAACGTGTTGCACAAACAGTTTTATAGGAGAATGATCGCGTAACAAGCGGCTATTTGGTGTAACAAGTGTTGTCATTAAAAGGCTTAGACAACTAGGATGTATGTCTAGTCTGTTATATCTGTGGGATGTTGTTCTACGGCAGCTGACATTTAGGAAAAATAAATATTCAACAGCTTATAATAGATAGATGAGGAGATGGCAACGTTTATACTTAAGAGTGAGTGAGTGAGTGAGTGAGTGAGTGAGTGAGTGAGTGAGTGAGTGAGTGAGTGAGTGAGTGAGTGAGTGAGTGAGTGAGTGAGTGAGTGAGTGAGTGAGTGAGTGAGTGAGTGATTCGGTCACTTGGTCGGTCAGTCAGTCAGTCAGTCAGTCAGATTCAATCAGTAGAGAGCTGTAAGTATCATCGACATAAAATATAACACACACCGGATCAATTCTAAGTGCTGAGTCCATCAGAGGCTTTATTTGTACTTGGAATTCAAACCGAAAGTTTACCGCAATATAGAAAATGTCGTTATAGAGGGATAATTAAACTGTGTATGTATACATCTACATCTACATTACCCCCCCTCCCCGCCCGTTTTTCCTTATCTCGACATACCACCAAATAAAGCTTAATTGATTTTATTGTATTAGTCGTATTTAACACGTGAAATGCACATACACACTAAAACAAACATACACACACACATACACACTAAAACAAACACACACACACACACACACACACACATATATATATATATATATATATATATATATACTTTGTTTTTGTATGTGTGTGTGTGTGCTTGCCTGTTTTGGTGTGTGTGTGTGTGAATGTTATATATATATATATATATATATATATATATACATATACACACACATCTAATACAGATTACCACCTATGCAATAAGCAAACGTCAACAAATCAACTCCATATCAGTTGTTGGAACATTTCTATAACATGGCGACCCATAAATCAAAGCTTTTAGCAAGCTATTGATGTTGATTAGCTGCGTACAAAACACGACAGATACGAGACGTAATGCAACGACTATATACAGCAACATACAGATAAATAGACACATGTAAATACACAAACACACACAGACAGACACACATACTGAAACAGAGGAGGTTACTTACTGGAAACACCTATAGGCTCCTATATCAGCAACAGAGACACAGAGGATATCGTCCACTTCTATGAAGGGTGTACTGGCCATGGATACAGGTGTAGGCGCGGCAGGGCTAGGGTTCACACTGTAACATCACATATATACTACAGGCTACAGGACGAGGTCAAAGTCTATCTAGGGTCAATGATTATTTGGGTCGGGATGCCGACCTGGCCGATATTAGGCTGGTACAACTATGGCAATGAGAATACAGTACGAGCATTGCGTATCATTGGCGTTCTGTTGGTTTAATATTTTTTTAATTAATAACAAATTAATCTTTTAAAAGCTTGTGTTGTATTTAATACAGCTCTTCTGTTTATTGATCTAACTATTCTTATTTCACCCTCAGTTAGCATATGACAATGATCATTTAGAAAGATTATTATTTACTTTAAGGTAATATAAATTGGTTTGTTGTCATTTGAGACATAATACGTTTTTTGTTATAATACAGTCAACGGAAGGACATTCCTATTGAGATGGTAGATTTATAATAATAATAATAATAATAATAATAATAATAAAAATGGCCGAAATGACAGTTATTTTACGTGACTTAGCTACATTAAATGAGGAAGACGTATTTGGTCCGTAATTTACTGCTTCACCACAGGGACTTATTATTACAAAATTTAGAATTTACAATAGATGACATATTCAATGAAAACACCTTGCCAGTTGACTGGTTGGATGAAAAACTCCTCCTACTTTAGTCCCAGGCCCGGGATTCGAACCTCCGACCTTCCACACAGTATGATCTTGAGTAAGATAACCCGATGCCCTGACCCACAAGGCAACAGAGGCTGTTTTAAATGTGTGATCGTTAAAAAAAAACCCATCAAAAAAGTTATTTTGAGATGTTATATTTTTACTTTAATTCTTTTATTGAGGACTGCTAATAGGTTCTCTCACCGGGAGATAAATTATTTTTACAGACTTGTGGTCATGTGATCAAATATGCGACATAATTGGGTATTACAATGGTTCGTATGCGATGTAACAATACCACCAACCACCATAATAATTCTAGATATTCGTTACTCTTATGATGATATTAGCCAGATCTGAACATTGATCTGACATATTCATTTATAATAATACAGATGTCTAAAATAACTTACTGTGTAAATAACAATGGTTTCTGGGTTACCTTTGTGATGATAACGACAATATTAATACCCACAGATACTGCACCAATTATTTGCGACATTTGTCGTTAAATCGAAATGGTCCCCGGCCGACCGACGACATGTCAGAACGTTTTACGACATTAGCCAATTCTCGGTGTTTCCATTCTAAATATTTAGTTTCGCATGATCGGTAATATTTTCATATGATTCCCACTTTCCTGGCTGTTATTGCAGCCTAACATTAACAATAGTAACCAATGATACAAGATTAGTTAACGTCATTGTTTATCAGTTTTATACAATACAAGAAAACGAAATAAAAACAAATGTGAAGAGTGTTACAGAAAGAAAGAAAGATAAAACAAAAATCCTTATGTTTAATGAAGACATGAAATAAGAAATTAAAACGTACATCTTGCATGCGGTTAAACCTTCATTATTGAATAATGGCGTCCTATTTCATGTACATGTAATATGACATATGCAATAAATCAAGGCTCCTAAACAAGTATGAAGAAAGCAAAATTAATGACTCGTTTGCATTTATCTACCACTTTCTATTAATGCCAACAAGATTAACGTAATATTAAATAATCTTAGAGGACGAGGCAGGACATGCAGCCCCCCCTCCAAATTATGCGAAACTAATTCCTGAAATTAATAACGCAAGAAAACAATCTGCCAATCGATTTGCCACGGAAAAATTCAATAATAATTAGAATATATATATATATATATATATATATGTATATATATATATATATATATATATATATATATATATATATATATATATATGCTAAAATAAATGTACTCGTAAAATATTTTACAAGAAAATATATAACGACATTAATGATGTGTATATTTTTACATACCATATTAATATGCCTTATTTTACAGGATAATGCGAAATATGTTTAATAAAATGGTGAATCGCCTACTCTCGATATATTAGAAAAAATAGTTTGTCTCGTTTTGAAATTTTAAATAATTAAGTTAACAGCCCGATCCTTCGTGATCAGATGTCGTCTGCTGTAAATATGGCCAACTGCTAATTGAGATTGTATAACAATTAGTTCGACTGACTATTAGTATTGGTATCTGGGGTCCGCTTATACTTACGTGAAGCATCTATATAGTCCTCGGGATCCCGTAGATACACAGAGTACGCCATTTGACTCAAACATTGGCGTGTTTAACATCTTTATCTTATTCGTGGGGTCGAAAGGTGGTTTGGCGAAAACACCTGAAAATATTGACGAATACAAAATAAGTACGATACGCTATCAGGCGTTCTAAATACCGCAAAGGAAAAAGGGATAGTATCGAAAGAGGTTTGAATGTAATTATCACTAACTAACATTAATTCATCTATAATAATAATAATAATATATAATATAATAATAATATGTGATATTTATATAGCGCCCTATTCAGCTAGAAGCTGCTCTAAGGCGCTTTATAATATTATTTACAATATTATTATCCCTGACTCAGACCTGTTTCTACCCAGCACTTATCTCAACTCCCAAATGAGTATAAAATGCATGCTGCAATTATAGGCGCAAAGCATTACTCAAACACATAGCCATAGCGTCCTGTCAGGTACTCATATGTTTTATGGATGAATGAGCCAATCGACACATGACAACATTGCAGCTCACGGAGCATCGAACCCCGTGACCGCGAGAAGTAAGAAATATGTGAAAGATGTCTTGAGTATGAATATTCGCAATAATACCAATATGCCAACGTTTTAACAAGTTTATATGGACTTCTTGAAACACTTTCACACCACGAGTACTAATACTAAATAGATTTAGAATTTACAATAGATTAAAAAACCTTGCCAGTTGCCTGGTTGGATGAACAGCTCCTTCTACTATAGTGCCACAGTCGAGACACTTGGCCATAGCTTGAATACCGCTCTCTGGTGCCCGAGGAGAGCCTAACCCATACCTATGCTAAATTGGCGAGGTTTCACTTCGACCTTTTTACAGGTCGTGACGAAATAATTTTGGTACACGATATCGCTCACTATAACACTAATTAACGCGAATTTAATAGACAACAACTCAACAACACAAACATCGCTTTGCCATCTTGTCCGTCTGTCGTTTGATCACGTGACACTGAAAATACGAATACACCGTCGAGCAAAATAATGTTCAATTCTACAATTTAAACACAACTTAATAATATAAACCTATGATTGTCCTAATGGTTTATTTATTAAAATTCCATAATATTGATGAGGTACAAGCCATAAAATTTATTATATTATGGAGATCAATTAACACGTGATGCTACAAACGGGCTCTAAATATTTATTTAGAATGGTGTAATCACATCAACGTCGTCATCATTTCTTGTGTCTAATGATATCGTATATGTGCTGAAAGTGTGCCAATTGGATTCTATACACTTGGAGTAACATAATTACTTGAAATCAAAAGCTGCCAAGTCGTTCGGGAAATTCGAAGTGCAACCTCGCCAAACGTGTATGGGTAGCGTATTGGCCCTACTCATAACAGGGCAATACATTGGCTAACTTGGCCATGGAGGCGGTTATTAAATATTCTATCCCATGTATTTAACGCATCTTCCAGATTTGAGCATTTCATCTTTATTTTAGCACGTTTTATGAAAAATCATACCAATGACCACAAACGTGACAATGTCACTCGAAAATGATCTCTCTCTGTCAACAGAAACGTAAACCCGAAACGCTTTGTCACCATGCGTTGTGTGACATTGTCCAACATTGTTGGCTTGTTACTGAAGGTTTCGTGACATCGTCAACTGACACGTATCCTGGTGTAACAGACAAAGGGATAAAGTAAAACCTTCTTCGTCTTCCTTCTGGTCAGATGATCAAATGTTTTCTTAAGACGCGAACATCGTTATTCGAAACTGAATTACCTCACAATGCCACCGTCAACATATAGGATGTTTCAGGTTGATACACGCCACAGAACGTGTCCACTATCTTGGCACGTCTAGTAAGTTATATATATATATATATATATATATATATATATATATATATATATATATATATATAAAACACGACGAATAACAAGATTTATGTAGAATTATATTTAATCATAAACAAACACAAGACAATTGTCGAAGTCTGGACTAATGTGGGATGGAGGACAAACGGAGAACGTTTTTGAACTAAAAGTCCTCTCGCACGTTAAACAATATCATCATCTGTGATATAACAATCGTATCGCACGTTAAACAATATCATCATCTGTGATATAATAATCGTATCGCACGTTAAACAATATCATCATCTGTGATATAACAATCGTATCGCAAGTTAAACAATTTCATCATCTGTGATATAACAATCGTATCGCAGGTTAAACAATATCATCATCTGTGTTATGACAGTCGTCTTGAACGTTAAACAATATCATCATCTGTGTTATAACAACCGCATCGCACGTTAATCAATATCATCATCTGTGTTATGACAGTCGTCTTGAACGTTAAACAATATCATCATCTGTGTTATAACAATCGTATCGCATGTTAAACAATATCATCATGTGTGATATAACAATCATCTCGCACGTTAAACAATATCATCATCTGTGATATAACAATCGTATCGCAAGTTAAACAATTTCATCATCTGTGATATAACAATCGTATCGCAGGTTAAACAATATCGTCATCTGTGTTATAACAATCATCTCGCACGTTAAACAATATCATCATCTGTGATATAACAATCGTATCGCAAGTTAAACAATTTCATCATCTGTGATATAACAATCGTATCGCAGGTTAAACAATATCGTCATCTGTGTTATAACAATCATCTCGCACGTTAAACAATATCATCATCTGTGATATAACAATCGTATCGCAAGTTAAACAATTTCATCATCTGTGATATAACAATCGTATCGCACGTTAAACAATATCATCATCTGTGATATAACAATCGTATCGCAAGTTAAACAATTTCATCATCTGTGATATAACAATCGTATCGCAAGTTAAACAATATCATCATCTGTGATATAATAATCGTATCGCACGTTAAACAATATCATCATCTGTGTTATGACAGTCGTCTTGAACGTTAAACAATATCATCATCTGTGTTATAACAACCGCATCGCACGTTAAACAATATCATCATCTGTGATATAACAATCGTATCGCACGTTAAACAATATCATCATCTGTGATATAACAATCATCTCGCTCGTTAAACAATATCATCACCTGTGATATAACAATCGTATCGCACGTTAAACAGTATCATCATCTGTGATATAACAATCGTATCGCACGTTAAACAGTATCATCACCTGTGATATAACAATCGTATCGCAGGTTAAACAATATCATCATCTGTGTTATAACAACGTCGGTTATTGAGTAAAATTATGGAAATATTCGTTTCGTCTGTTTTATCAGAAAAAAAACTACTTTTAAATTATACAATATATATATATATATATATATATATATATATATATATATATATATATATATATATATATTCTTTGTCCACATGGGTAGAGAGTGAGACTATTTACCTATGGCTATGGTCATTCTGTGCTGCAGGTGGTCGCATGTTCGCCCCTCGGCCATGCCAAAAAGCAAATGAATTTAATTAATTCCATCCCGTTGCTCGTATACTCTGGTATATTCTATTAGTGGCAGTAACTAACTACTAACGTATTAAAACTTGATAAATTAGTTCGGTAGATAGTAATCCCGGGTGTCGGGGGTTATAGGCACACGAATAATGTCGAGCTTCATCATGCTCTAACCGGTAACGCGGTTCACCACAGTGCTGCACCAGCCGAGTTCAATCGCCGTGTCTGAGGGGTGTTTCATCTTTCACTTCGGTTCGTTACCATTTCTGACGTGGCTCGGCCCATTTATATCTTCATTACTCCAATCCTTGCCTTTAGCAATAAAGAAACTTATTCGTCGTAAGATTTAAACTGATTGTGCCGTTGAAGCCCAATAAGAGCGACCTTGACCCAAGTTAATTTGGTTCACACGTGTTCCATCACTAAAACGATATTTTGCCAATAAACAAAACAAACAATTATACCTTATAAAATACTTTATAAACTTGTGACTAGAGTTGATGATTGCAGCTGACATACAACAAGATTATATATATATATATATATATATATATATATATTGTGTGTGTGTGTGTGTGTGCGTGTGCGTGTATGTGTGTGTGTGTGTGTGTGTCCGTGTGGTAATATGGACCCGACAGAAAGTCTATACACTGATATGGCTGACCCCCAAACACTTCTGGATTCGCCCTTGCCCGTGTCTGACTTGTACCCACGCTGTGTAGTAGACGTGCGTGTCACTCGTTGCGTGGGCATCTGATTGTGATTTGAAGCGTTGCCGAAGGTTTGTCCGGAGTTAGGGTTACCTGCCATCGTCGTCCCCGAGCTGCCCGTCTCTTAGAAGACGCGGACATCACGCGATTTCTGATCGAGTAAAATACGACGGGCCGTCCAACAAAACCGACGACGTCGTCATTCCACGACGAGTCCGGCGACGCCGAACGGCGGGCCAACGGCGGCCAGAGAGCGGCGGGTGATTTTAAATTCAAATCAGAGCGTCCAGAGTCGGCTAGAGTGGGCTAAATCGATTACTACAAGTAGTTGACATAGGGCGCTCGCTCGAACCGGATGCAGCGGCGGCCATTCATGACCATGGATCGGAGCGATTTCTGATGCGAATTTTGCGTGTTTCACTCAAAGCTATTAGCAAATGGCGAAATGCCATCGGGCCACTTTAAGTTGCCGGTGGGCCGCCTACGAGCCGTCGGCGACCGAAAAATGTTCGTCAGCCAGAAACAAACTTCGTTTGTTGTGGTAAGCGGCAGGAAGTTGAGAGGCCGGTCAATGGTACAGGGTCAAGGACGTTCAACGACCACCCGTCCGCCCTTTAAAGGTCTAAAGACGACAACAAAATTATCGTCTGCTTGTCAGGCAAATGCAAATTCAGATAATTATTTAAAGATAATAATTCTGAAGATATCCGCTATTTATATGTACCTGTGGCCATATTTAGACATATGTACTTAAACTAATTGCCGTGCCATTCTCTAAGTTAGCAGGAGAAGAACAAATCATTTGCAAATGGCGCCTCGTGATGGGACGGTTCAGCGGTAGGACGGTTGAGCATATGGCTGGAGGTTCTCGATTCGAAACTATCAATTGGATTCTTTGATTTGCAGCAATGTTTTTGTTGAATGTATCAATATTTTTGAGGTGTGGGGTGGAGATTAGTAATTGGCTCTCGT
The DNA here is from genome assembly GCA_025642065.1 of Paralvinella palmiformis. Lineage (NCBI taxonomy): Eukaryota > Metazoa > Annelida > Polychaeta > Terebellida > Alvinellidae > Paralvinella > Paralvinella palmiformis. The sequence goes on along the minus strand of JAODUP010001120.1, from coordinate 93,822 downwards.
CGATATCAAGTGGTATTAGGATGTATAATAATAATAATAATAATAATAATAATAATAATAATACTTTAATAACAACAATAATTATATTGACATGTACTACTGCTTTTAATACTATTACCACTGATTCTATTACTACTACAAATACTATTAGCACTACTACTACTACTGCTACTGCTGCTACTACTACTACTACTAATAATAATAATAATAATAATAATAATAATAGTAATAATAATAATAATAATAATAATAATAATAATTATTATTATTATTATTATTATTATTATTATTATTATTATGACAGTCCTACCAGCAAAAAGCCCTTCGAACAACGATACTGGATTTTGGCCTAAAATATATTACGGACTCGTTCAGTGTGGGACAGACAGACAGACAGACAGACAGACAGACAGACAGACAGACAGACAGACAGACAGACAGACAGACAGACAGACAGACAGACAGACAGACAGACAGACAGACAGACAGACAGAGATGTATAACAACATGAAGATCTTCTTCACTGTCCACTTAAATCAGTGTCTGACATATTTATGGGGCTAAGCGGCGTTTAATCAATCACGGGAACAGGTGGCGCCACCGTTTCCCCTCCACCGCCACCAGCATCCGGGCGGGAGTTTATCGGCGAGCGACCAGTCGTCATAAGACTTGTCCAAACGTTCATCAGACGATCCAGAAGATGGTTGTAATTGCTCCTGGAGGAAATCAGGAAAACAAACGAAATATAATCTCTTTCTCCGAGTGTCACGTGACGTGGCGACTCGTAGCGTCTATCAGCTAAAGATTAATGTCTCCCGTTGACATACCGGTCCTCGGAGAAATTAGCTGGGAATGACGCGGATATACAAGGATCCGTCTCCGTGCTGGAGATCCGGGACAGGCTAACTCGTACACCCGCCCCTTGCTCACACCTCCGCCCCGCATCTGATCCGTAAAATATTATCGCACTTTTTTATCGCGCGTCATAATCTGACGACGATTTGGCGTTTTTCCCGCTCGGTCGAGTTATCGCCGACGCTCGTTTCCTTAACGACGCCTACTTCCGGTCGACTAGACGTGATCGGTTAGAGATGACCTCCACGTTTTGAAGTCCTAAGGATCACGGATCACGGCTAGAGGGGAGTGAAGGTTAGAATGTAAAGCTTGATCCCCATTAGCATCTCACCGGAAGTCAAACACTATCGGGGACTATTTACGGTAGGGATGTTATTCCGTGGAGTGGGGTGGGGTGGTGGTGATGGGTGGAGGGGAAGGGTGATGTGGTGGGTGGTCGTCAGTTGGGGACGGCCCCTTATTATTCCCTAGCGTCCGCCTGACGAATTGAAGTCCGTCGATTATAAAGGATTTAATGGGAAGATGACGATTTAGCTGTAATTAACAGATACCTAATGGAGCCTATATGAGTCGAAGAACAGAAAATGTAGACTGTTAGACGTCTAAATAAGTGGATATTAACTTCTCATGAATGTTTGGATTGGATTGTATAACAAAAAGGTGGAACATAGTAGATTTATATTGGCTTCCTACATCTGAAGAAATTAAACTTCACTCGATCTCTCGCACAAGAAGTACTAGTGCTAAATACGTTGCTAGGGAAAACGATTAGACAAAAACAAACAAATAAACAAACAAACAAACAGGCAAGAAAACATCGGTTTTGTACGCGGAATATATTGACCATTTTAATCGATTACACTAACGACAGTTTCCAACTTGAGACACACAAAATGGGCGCCATTTTAAAATGGATTAAGCTTCCGTAATAGGAAATTGGTCCTCAATTGAAATAGGGACTACGTGTCAGTATTAGGCTTATACCTGTTTTCCATAACAAAAAACAGGGAGTGCATGATGTTTGATGATTAAGCTTCCGTTGGTTTTCTACACTAGAAATGGTGGGACTAAATGACATATGAAAAGATTACTTTTACATTTGTTTTACAAGTCAGGAAGGCGAAGTACGTGCGATATAAACATTAAAATATATATATTCTGATTATTAACATATTTTACTCTTATCTATCAGCACATGTAAGATCATCTAAGAATTTTAATATTTATGCAGTTTCCAATTGTCTGACCTTGGCAGTCTCACGGTTATTGGAAAGGTTACATGTGTAAGTGCGTGAATGTGGTCGTGTGTGCAAGTAAGTGTTCGCGTGCATATGCATTTCTGTTACAATGAATGGCTGAAAGTGGAAACTCTCACGGCGCTCGTAAGGGAGACGTACGGACAAGGTAGAGCATCCCAATATAATGAGCCGAGATATTATCCAATCCACTGACATCAGGTTATACACACTTACCTTTATCTAAAATCAGATGCGAACGAGAATTTGATATCCATTAATGTCAAATCCTTTACCGTACGACTTATAAAAGGTATCAACAATAGCACATGGCCGGATACGGACGTAATTAGGTCAGATTGTTACGGGTCAGTGAGCTTATGGCAAAACTGATTTAGGTTCATTCGGTGGCTTCTATATTTTGTTTGTGAAATTTGGTAGGAGAATGTTAGCCTTCGCTACCAAAGCTCCTCCTGTAGTATTTAACTATTTTACTTTGTGTTTACATAGATACGGAAAGGTAAATACTAACTGTGTTAGTTAGGTATTTAGTTAAGCGTTTTATTATAATTATTTCTTAACTTATTCTGCTATTGGACAGTTTTCGTGCCCTTATCCGCCAAATGAAAAACTCGACGAAGTTACGGAAATTATTTCACAGGAAACATCGATTTTCCTTTAAACAAATTTGACGCCAAAATTATTGATCAAGAAACAGACAGTAAACTAAAAGTTTAGAATAATAGAATCTCGATTAGTGTGTCTCTTCCTTTGTTTTTGATTATTAAAATCTCTTTGATTTCATTTTTATTCTGGGGTTATTTGTCATTAAATAATTAAAATTTACAGATACGTTTTGAAAATGTCGTGGAACTCGTGAACTTCATGTTTATTGTAATAATAACACGATGATAAAAAAATATTTCATCATCTAAGTTATATTTTTTCAGTTGTTACTGAGTAGACGCACTTAGTACGTACTCTATATATCTACCATAATGTCTATTAATATGTCCGTCTCTGTGTCTATCTATCTATCTATGTAATTAATTATCCATTCATAGACAGACGCATACGCACGCATGCGCACACACACATGGACGGACGCACGGACGCATACACGCACCCCCCACATACAATAATCATACGGCGATGACAAATATTGTACATATTCTTCGTGACCATCAATTGTTGTCTTGATATCTCCATTTATAAAATTATTCCCAACTGGGTTCGCTCCGTATTTGACCCAGTTCGTAAGGAGGTCAATTATGACGTAACGTCGCACTCAGAATAACCCCGAAGTGTACCGAGTTCATCGATAGTAAAACGTGTTGAGTGCTAAAATGAAAGTTTTATTTTGTCGGAAAAGTGGACTCTGGAATTTATAATTCTCTGTCCCCCCCACACACATATGCACACACACACACACATACACACGCGCGCGCGCGCAGACCATATCATACAGTCACTTGGACGCCGTGACTTCTAAGAGCACCAAATCATACAGATCAGTTTAGTACTTTGACCTAATTAACAGATTATAGAAATACACATTAATTAGCATTTGACACGATTGATGAGGTTACCATATGTCTAAGGTTATGTTTCGTTGTCGTTGTAAAGTTATGTAACTGAAACCGGTGTGGGTTTGTGTGTGTGTGTGGGGGGGAGCGGTCCTTGTAAATGCACTCGCTCAGATAATCAAAGAATTATTATTGACTCATCTCGATAATTCATCAGGAACATTCCCCAGAACATTGAAGACGATGTAACACCCAAAGACATATAATGTCTTATTGATCGAAAATATTCGTTGTTTTCGTATCAAGAAATTTTGTAACCGACTTTTGGGTCACTAAACCAAAACTGAAGAAATTAGCAGCTAATACATGCTTAGTCTATTTAACAAAATGAGAAATGTTGATATATATACATATATATATATATATATATATATATATATATATAATATATATATATATATATATATATATATATATATATATATATATATATATTTTTTGATGCCAACAGCTAGACATTGAAAGAACAACCGAATATTACAGGTGTCACAGGATTTCGGAATCATTAAGTATGTCACAGTAGTTTCAGAAAACAAATCATTTTGACTATCCCCCTAAATGCCATTTGCAATAAAATTATACTGATAAAGATGAAACTATTAAAATATATAAAAATCACGCGTCTTATATCTTTAACTAGTTCACTAGAGAGATAAACATGTTTTCTTAATCTTGTTGTCAGACATACACCATCTCAAAGTATCATTTTTTGTTTTGTTTTTAAATTCCAATTCAGGACTCTCTTCATGAGCATATCTGAAGGATGTTTTCATCTACCATGTGCATAAAAGTGGCAGTAAAACATCAATCATCATCTATTTATCTCTCTCTCTCTCTCTCTCTCTCTCTCTCTCTCTCTCTCTCTCTCTCTCTCTCTCTCTCTTATTTATATATATATATATATATATATATATATATATATATATATCAAATGTTAAGAATAAAACAAAAATCACACACACACAACATCCGGGCTAACACTGTACCACGGGACTTTGGATCCTGATTTGGGCATCATTTTTTATTGACAATCTCCTACAAACAATAGGATCCGGTCATTTGATCCGGTGATTGGCAATACAATGGACATATTTGTTTTTCTTTATGCCAAACGTTCATCGTCTCAGGAGCAACAGAAATAAACTGGATCACACGGAATGAATCTCCTCTCTGATATATTTGACGAAATCACAAATCTCAGAGCAGAGACATGCAATGACTGAGGGAGATCCGGAACATTTCAGATTCCGATTTATGGATTTCGGATCTCGTCATAAATATTTAACGTCATATCGTGCCAATTGAATAATTATGATACGTAATTAGAGAATGGTACGATTGGGAAATCGCCGCAGGTAATTTTCTACTGGCTACCTGATAATAAACCTCCGGATTTTCAAAAACTTAAACGTGAAAGGTGACTGAAACATGAAGGGTGACTGAAAGAGGAAGGATGACTGAAACGGGAAGGGTGATTAGAGTGAAAGAAACATGAAACTTGAGTGAAACATGAAAGATGATGGGTGAATGACTTAATTTACTTAGATTTTTATTAATGTGGTTAATAAACTATTATTGCTTTTAAATGGTAACTAGATATCTCCCAAATTTACTTTAAAAAAAAACAATTTATGAGGGACCACAGGATCTAATGTCATCATAGATTTATAAACTGACTCGACTTCTTGTAAACTAGAAAGATTCTTACAATATTTAGTCTTTAAATTAGTTTTGTTGCTCATAATTGTTCTTCTATATTATATTGGGATGTTCAAAATTTGAATAAAACAAAACTTCAGAAATTATCCACTGAATTATACACGAGGAGAATAATACAAAAAGGATAAAGAATGTCAGGACATATAGTCGCAATCTTGTCTATAATACGCATCAAAGTGGACAAAGATCCATGTAAGTCCATGGTACGGTAATCTTTGTGAAAGAGTGTTACTTTTAATATATTTATTTTCATTTCTTCTCCATAATGTATTATATGTCCTTATGTCGCCCTCTGTGTGTCGTATGTTGTACTAAGTTCACTCTATCAGTCTGTGTCATCTTCGTGAAATGGACATTTCAAATAGACAGTTACTTACTGATAGAAGTTCAGGCTAATATAACAAATTGTTTATTGTTCCTGTTTATTTGCGAATCATGAAAACTAAAATGAAAATATCAGCGGCCTTAGAATGAAGCCGTCTGATTCTAAACCAGAATACCAAATGTTGATTGTTGCTTTACGCCATTATTTTATTTGTTCCATACAGGATTTGTTTTCATTCCCCAGTTTGCCTCCATTGGTTTGTATTAGTCGCCAGGTGGCGCGTAAAGTCTTCGTGACAGAGAAGATCTAAGGGGCTTGCTTTCGTATAACTGTCCCGACTCTCTCCCTCCATCTCTCTCTCTCTTTCTCTCCCTTCCTCTCCCCCCTCTCTCTCCCTCTCTCCCTCTCTCCCCCTCCCCCCCTCCTCCCTCTCTCTCCCTCTCTAATTTTCCATTCCACTCGACCCTTCATTCAATAATGTCGGACGACCCTTGTTTATAAAACACATCACGAAGAATCTGAAAAGCCTCGGAGATTTCACTGGTCATCCGCACATGACCTCCTTCCCACCCGGAGTTTGGGAGGGAGGGGCGAGGCAGTGTATCCGCGTAATTCGGTCCTTTAGCCAGAAATGTCGGAAATTCCAATTAAAACCGACTTTTAACCGAATCAAAGACGCCTTCTTTAGCCGGCGTCTCGTGTCAAACTCGTTGATCGGACGTAGATATAACAGTAATATCGTAACGAAAATATAAAGTAGTCGGTAATAATAATAATAATAATAATAATAATAATAATAATAATAATAATAATTCATGTCATAACAAATCGGACTATCCATTGTTAGTCGGTCAATTGGCTTTTTGGATGTTATTCAATAGGACGTATTTGTATTAAAATGTACGGTATCAACGTGAACGGATAAATCAGGCCTCACTGTAATATATGTTTAGTTCTGTGGCGCTACTAGCACTTCACACATATGGTCAAGAGATATGCCCACCCGGAAATGAGACGAAAATATACAATTCATATATAACTTATGGCGACTGTAAATATTTTAAAATATGATCTTCTTGGGTTTTTTATTGTCAATTTTACTTCATCCTCTGAAAACAACCATACCGCTTTCCCAAACAACAACAACGATATATTTACCACACATTATATATTTGGCATCACCACATTGTGTTATATCCTTAAAGACACCAGTATAACAGATGGGTCCATCTTTGATTACCCCTAAAGGGCCAGTAACAAATCTAGGGGTTATTTTTGACAAATGTATTAACAGGTATGAACATCACATCAGTATGATGAGCTATATAGTACCATCTTAAGAACAGCCACTGTTTAAAATTATTTCGTGACACAAGAAGCACTTGTAACTGTAGTTCATGCCTTTGTTACATCTCGTATAGACTATTGTAACTCCCTGTTATATGGCATATCTGATTATAACATTAATCGCCTTCAGCGAATTCAGAATAGTGCAGCTCACATTGTAACAAATACTAGAAAATAGGATCATATTCACCCCAATTCTTCAAAAACTACATTGGCTACCTGTTAGACAGCGTATCCATTTTAAGATTCTGTTAATAACTTATAAATCTATTAATGATATGGCGCCAGAATACCTGTGTAAATTGGTTTCCATTAGAAAGTCATCCCGAAAACTCAGGTCATCCAGTCAGATACTATTGCAGGTGCCAGTGTCTCGGCTCAAGTCATATGGTGATTGTGCGTTTAGTGTTGCAGCCCCACTTTGTGGAATAAGTTGCCGGCAAATATTAGAAATTCGTCGTCTCTTGGAAATTTTAAGTCTCTTCTAAAAACACACCTATTTAAGGTCGCTTTCACAGATAAATAATTATTATCTTTTAAATCATTACAGGGTTTTTACAGACATATTATTTGGGGTATTATTATATTACATATTGATTGTTCAACGCCTTTGAATGGCTCCTGCTAGTAAGGGCGCTTTATTAAATATACATTATATTATTATAATTATTATTATTATTAATTATTATTATTATTATTATTATTATTATTATTATTACTTCGTGATTGATGCAACTACTGCAGGCCCGTAGAATCATCAGATTAAACTTGTTGCTCGGCAGACGATATTTATTAATATTTTTGAGCATATTCGTATTTTATAATAGCTTCCACCCCCCTCTCTCTCACGTCCAATTTAGTACATTATTTTATGAAAGTCTTACTTCAGGAGACAGTTGTCTTATTTTACGACGGGCTGTCTTAATCTCGGACATCTTTATGTCGTATTTTAGGACAACCTGTATTAGTTACGAACTCGGTGGGGGGTGGATGGTGGTTGCTCCTGAATGTGTAGATGAAGTGAGGGGGTGGAGTGGTGGGGAGTGGTTGTTATCAGATAGTAATAGCTAGCAGATGAAGTTGTACATGAACTATAAAGTTGCCATGTATGAGGTTTGGTAGAGATAACTAGAAATAATTGAAATATTCCGCAAGCATTTCTATATTTTACTTCTCAAGTTTGGAAATTGATAATGGATATAAACCGACGTCTAGCGACTTCTTCGGGTCACAAATTCCGTATCAGACGTCAGATACTCAACTCGATGATCTCTGAAACGATTAACGATCGTTTCAGTAGTTTCAGTCATGACTCTTTTAAACGTTGTCATACGAACTTGTAACGTTCGTCGGTAACTTAAAAAAACGACAAGAAAAAAGAGAATGAATCATGTTTCTAATCGACCCTTGTTACCTGCCATATTCGGCCCCAATTATTGACAACCGAGGGGATGAAATTATCTCCATTGTACGCATAGTTCGTGCTTTTTGTAGTTTCAGACCGCTCGCAAGGGGGCGGTACGGATTGTAGGACGTGCGAAGCCCGGTGTTAGCGTTGAGCATCCACAAAACAAAAATTAAAAACATTGTTGTCGAGAAGTCAGTTTAATCATAAGAGCTAATTATATTAACTTACCTCTAGATAAGTAACTCTCTCGTTTACCAAATCTTCCCTGCGGTCTCCAGGCATATTGTCCCTCTGATGGCTGACATAAGACTACCAGGGACAAGATTAACGACGCTAAGCCAATTACCAATGAGTGAAGGGAAGCCATTTTCTCGCTTTTCAACGTTTCACGACGTGAAATCCGCGACAACCACGCGTTATTCGATCTATTATAATTGCTATGCACGTCGTCGCCGCTCGTCCACCTCGCGTTCTGTCGGATTTTCCGAGTCGGGAAAACTTCTACCAACTTTAAGCGGTACCAGTTGTTTTGGGCCGATTAGTCTTCACTCTCTCTCTCTCGTTCTCTCTCTCTCTCTCTCTCTGTGTGTGCGTGTCTGTCTCTGGCTCTCTGTGGTCACTACGGCGATGTACCGGACTAACACCAGTTATATCCCCCTGACCCACACTTTACACATAGACCATCAGAGTACACGGGAAGAGGAGGGCGGATTATGTCAGGGCGGGGGGGGGGTTGGCTTCAAACATAGAAGCCGGCTACTTGTGACGTCTGACAGAGTAAAATATTGGTAAGCAGTGAGCGTCTCTATCACAATGGCCGAAGAGACCAAAAACTGGTGGGTGGACTTCTGGCTGGGTTTCGGGGGTGTACTTTTTTGTTGACATGACACGTGGCGGGGGCTACTGAGGACATTCAGTGGCCGAAGTCGGCACCAGTCTGCCATTTGATACGAGTTAAAGATGTTGACAGAGACGTGGGTCGACTCGAATGAGGGCGAAACTCGACGGGCACGACTCCGTTTTCCTGAACGCGACTTCGTGGCGCGGCGTGCGTGCTGCCATCTGATGTTCAAGTCGGTTCGGACCACACGTGGCACAGGATACGTCCAATCCTCGTCAGCTTACAGCGATGACGTCAGAGAACCATTCCTATGCGGGTTAATTCGCTCGGTCTAAGTTCCAATAAACGTTGATATTTATATGTAGATAGACAGGTATAACAACGCAACTACTATATATATATATATATATATATATATATATATATATATATATATATATATATGGTATGCTTCTTTTAGCCAAGTGGCTAGTGCGCTACGATGCAAACCTGTAGGTCAGGCTTAAATCAGACTAATGGATGTTGTGCCTATCTCGAAGAAGTTGCCCTTCCCGTATATGTCCCGAGCATGATTAGAGCTGAGATTTAATAAATGACTCACCCACTCACTCGTATTTCAAACTCATAACCCGTTGCCACGTTATATGTTCCTACAATATGTTCTACCTTACCATATCAGTATTTCCATTGGCACGGTAAGTCATACTTTGACATATTACCTCGTTCACACACACATGCGCGCACACACACACACACACACTGTCACACACACACACACACACACTGTCACACACACACACATGCGCGCACACACACACACACACGCGCGCGCATATAAATGTTCAATTGCACTAAGCTGGACCAGTCTGCTTAGTACTTGGACGTATTCAAAGTTCGCTACATATTACTGTGATTGGATAATATGCACGAATATGACCTAATTTGAACAAAGCCAGGTTCATTAAGTAAATCGCTTCCCCCACCCTCTCTCTCTTTCATTTGTGTGTGTGTACGCGTGCGTGCGCGCGTGTGTGTCATTATGGGGTATTAAAACCCGATCACAGCCTTAAGGGTTGCCGTTTGTATGTAATATAATATAACATTATAACTTTACCCTGTAGAGAGCCCCTCACCCATCCCCCGTGTGTTGTTATTTTGGTTCACTAACACGCGCTGGTTTTCTAAGGGTACGTGGTGATTAATGAATGATTTATTCAGCGATGTTTTAAAGAGAAACCCACTAAAAACATCATTTCCCCATGACGCTGCCCTGAAGCTGACTAATTCTTACTTTCAAGTGGATTGCTGCCTCGTTTGATTACTAGACATCCCTACCTGGTTGGCGGTGTAGGGGTTTTTCACCCCCTAGCCGAGATATTCCCCGATTCTCGGGGGATTATTCCAACAAGCTCCCCCCCCCCCCCCGAAATGTACCTAAATCATTAACAAGTGAAGTAATTAGTAATCAATATTAATTACATGACTATTATTATAAGTTAAGCTGACGTCCTACTTGTACCGAAATCGGTGAATAATTTATGCTAATTTTCTTCGTATTCCGGAACAGGATTGGCATGGTCCTAATATGTGTCAATCTAGAATGTATCGTGCCAACAGGATCAACCCAGGACGCATTGGGCTACTGCGTGACGCAATGCGTCCGTATGGCACATTATGAGTGCCAATACAAAACATATTGCGCTATTGAAATAACTGATATGTTAACATGGCACGAACTAGAACAAACAAACAAACAAACAAACAAACAAACAAACAAACAAACATGTAACATAGTTTTTATTGTATAACCTGTGTCCAAACTTTACTAAACACAGGATGTATTGTCATTATGTGACTTATGGTATCACGATAGGTCAGGATGTATGTTCTTATGATAGAAGATGTGTTCTTATATATATATATATATATATACTGGCAGATTACTGTAATACGCAGTGTGCCAACATAGAATGTCTTTTTATTCAGATGTTCTGCCCTCTCTCTCGCCTGATGCGTCATGTCCACATCAACGATAGTGATTCTTCCCTCGAAGTGTTTTTAGCTGTCCGGGACAAAACACAAACAGTTTCCGTGGCCTTTATCGCTCAGCCATCGGGGCCAAAATTTATTAAATAACGCTGAATATTCGGAGACAGATATGACGTTGGGTTTGAACCCGAAATGACATTAAATAACACAGACGTTAACTGGTCACTGTTTTTTTGTTGTCGTAATGATTCGTGATATCGTCAGTTAAACGGATTCCTTTTTTGTTTTTTTCCGGATTCATTTCGATATTAAAATATATTTATATCTCATAATGTTTTTTATGATATGATTTAGGCGGCTCGAACTTGGCCAAGTTGCCTTCAATTGCAGTGTAGCTATCCAGGTCATGTGGACAAATACCAGGGTTCACAGCGTCTGTTGGGTATTTCATTCATAAGAAAGGGCATTGTTTGCCAGATCAGCTTATATTCTTTGAATTACCCCCTGAGTTACGTGCTTCAGATGTATCTGTTTTATGTTACATATAATAAAGGAATGGACTCAGGTTTTCGTGATGTTTATATTTCTTACAGAATTATGATCAAACGACTACTACCTAAATAGAAACAAATTTTATATATTAGTACATATATAACGCAGCTATAACTGGAAATAAAACATATATATCAGTACATATAATATCTATTATGATAATAATTCTAATACCTCCGATAATAACAGAAATAATAGTATTTTCAATCAGCCCAAAATAGCACGACTAGTTTCGGTTATAAGAAACCTTTATCAAGTGCATGTGTGTGCGTGTGTGTGTGCGTGTGTGTGTTCGTGTGTGTGTGTGTGCGTGCGTGTGTATGTGCGTGTATATGTGGTGCCTAAGTAAATCAAATCAAGTTTTCACTTACTCACTTACTCACTTATTACCTCACCAAGTCACTCACTCACGCAACCACCCACCAATCCACCAACTCAGCCACACCCCCACACACCTACTCACTCACTCACCCACTCACTCACTCGGGATGGGGATATATTTGCAGGTCTAACATTTTTCGTTTATTCGCAATTTCTACCATTTTACAGGAGAGCTATGAGGTTATTTAATAAATAATAATAATAATAATAATAATAATAATAATAATACCTATCACGATGACTGAAGGATTATCTATTTACCGAGAGATATATGTCTTGTTTGTTTTTCTCAATGTGGCTGTTTTCATTTCCAATGATTATCGCAAAGAACAAGCCAGAATTTGTCACGTGTCATGTCATCATGACACACTAACCTTTCTGACGTATATTAATCGGCCTTTGGCAGAAGCTGACCAAGTTCCGGTCTACAACGATACTGTAGATATTACTGAGGAAAAAAGGGCACTACGACGGGCATGTGTGTCTCGTGGATGTTTCATCTAACAATCGAGCAATAGAAAATCTTTGGCTAGATTATTTAACGGTTGTGCCCTGTGACAAGGTTTCACTCACTCACTCACTCACTCACACTCACTCACTCACTCACTCACTCACTCACTCACTCACTCACTCACTCACTCACTCACTCACTCACTCACTCACTCACTCACTCACTCACTCACTCACTCACTCACCACTCACTCACTCACTCACTCACTCACTCACTCCACCATCACTTCACTCACTCACTCACTCACTCACTCACTCACTCACTCACTCACTCACTCACTCACTCACTCACTCACTCACTCACTCACTCACTCACTCACTCACTCACTAACATATTATGATAATAATCTTATTACCTATGTGTGTGTGTGTGTGTGTGCGTGTGCGTGTGCGTGCGTGTGTATGTGCCACAGATCTCAGCCACCTGAGTTCAAATCTGAGCATCGGCATGTCTGAAAGGTGTTTCATCTTTCACTTCGCCTCGCTCAGCACATTTAGCGTACTATGCGCACAAAAGTGCATATCTGTTCAGATATTAGAAGTTTCTTTCAGCACCGAGGGCATTGCCTTTACCTCGGTTAAAAAAGAATATCACCAGACGTGCATCTTTACTTTGATCTCATCTTTGATGTTTTAGATAAACCAAGCCGATTGTCAGATTATATCTCGTAAACGTGAAAAGTCTTGGTGAGCCGTGATCGACGTTCCACTTCCTCAAATATACAACAAGATTCAGACTTTTAAAGGCTGTGCGGAAACAACGTTAATGTCATATAACTTCGACATAACCGAAACTTGTTAAAAACTATCAAGTGACCGAAATTAAGTAAAATTTTGTCCGCCTCAGATGGATGTTTATTTACTGCGAGATAATCTGATAATGACTGAAGAAATAAATATAAACTATAATATATAGTGTGTATGATTTTATTTATATTTATACAGGATAATTGGCGTTTTTTTCCAATGATTTATTGTTATGAAGCGGCGTGGAAGAAGACATTTCGAATTATTCATTTTGTACATCGTTCAATTTCCGGGATCCTAAATACGAAGGTCAACCGGTGGGATGTGGCCTGACACTAAATAAAAATGTATCCATTGCTAATTTATTTCGATCCGGATATTTTACACCCACACGACATTGGAACGACACAGAAACAAACAATTGATATTTATGGAAAATAGTCTGTCCAAAGGCGAATGTTGATTATGGTCATATCTAATATTCCCAACAGATCCTCATAAAAGTACATCTGATATATTGGGATCACTCGTTCATGTGTCAAAATGTCATCCTGACGTCACTCTATAATCGATGTCAATATGTCACGTACCACCTTTTCGCGTGTCACTTTTCAGATATACCCGATCAGTGACGTAAAATAATTCAAAATGGCTGCCCCGTCTTTGGCTAGCTAGCGTCATTGTGGCCTCCCATAAAGTTCGGCATATCATTGATAACTAGATGACGGCCTATATTATTATAATGCATCAATATCATTTGGTAAATATTTACATAGACACACAGTGCGTCGTCGATAGTAGTGCGTACATTAATTGTGTTACATATGGCTTCCATTTCGTCTGCCAGCAACTGACGCGGAAACGAGGCGATAGGAAATATCGACATAGAAATATAGACAGAGAAATATAGACAGAGAAATATAGACATATAAATATAGACATAGAAATATAGACATAGAAATGAAGATAGAAGAGGGGGAGAGAGAGAGAGAGAGCGAGAAAGAGAGAGAGAGAGAGAGAGAGAGAGAGAGAGAGAGACCTCCATTACAAACGGCAACAATAACAGGTCCATGAAGTACTAGTCCCTTGTACCTTTCTGTGTCGGATACAGTCAGTTCTTATGTCTGTTAAGGGAAATTGGCCAACATTTGTACATCGTCTTAACAGAAGATTATCAGAGGACATAAGACGATACGTTTATTATCTCCACCCATCGCAAGGGAAACGGAGACGTCATAGTCTACGTCATAAACATTCATTAATAATACATCGAATTTGGGGAGGCCGGGTTGGTAACGAATCTTCTCGTTTATCGGGAATGTGGTAATATTTATAACACGGCTTACCAAAGCCGGTTATTGAATTAGTAGAGCTTTCACCTGATATCGATCTATTTATTGCGCTGTTTAGTAAACACAGCGCATACTATTTTAGTAGCACTTGTGTACTTATAGACTAAAGATTGTTGATCGAACTAAACAGTATCAACATCGTGACGGATTTTCACTAGTACGCTCATCACACACCTCCTCCACACACACATACACGCACACACATGCGTACATATATTCAGTTAAAAGACGACGTTAATTTAACCGGGGTTGGATTCGGATGGGATGCAGTTCGTCCCCGTTTTCCCCATTCGCCTTCGTCACCATTTTCCTGTGCGTGCTAGTCGTCCTCGCCAACAATGGCCGATGTTTATAAGGTTACGAAGACGTACTGATACGAATCTATTGTATTTTGGCGGAGCTCGGAGGGAAAATAAGGAAATAACATCTGTACATAAATAGGTCGGTAATGGCATGACGGTTGGAGTATCTTGTTAGGAGTGATGGTGTTTAGTAGGTCAGCTATGGCAAGAGCCTTTAATAAACAACGCCATATTACGATGTTTGGCTAAAAATCGGCATCTTTATTTAATTTTTTGACTTGAATTTGCCCGGTGCCATTAAACGATAAATGCGTTTTCTATACAATAAACATACCGTATATTTTTATGTTCGGTTTGATGAGTTAACTCAGCCCATTAAAGTTTTGCTCGTTCTTCTGAGTTTTATCACTACGAAGAATATAAACAAAGAATAAAGAAACGATTATAATGGCGGAAAACTCAAACAGACATACAGACATACAAACATACAAACATACAAACATACAAACATACAAACATACAAACATACAAACATACAGACATACAAACATACAGACATACAGACATACAGACATACAGACATACAGACATACAAACATACAGACATACAGACATACAAACATACAAACATACAAACATACAGACATACAGACATACAGATATACAAACATACAGACATACAGACATACAGACATACAGACATACAGACATACAGACATACAGACATACAGACATACAAACATACAGACATACAGACATACAGACATACAGACATACAGACATACACCCAGACAAAACGAACAAACGAGCGAAGGAACAAACGAAGGAACCAAGCAACTAGCTGATTAACGAATCAATTAGCAGGTGAATCAATCAATCAATCAGCCAACTAGCGAAATAATCGACCGATCAACCGGTTATCTAATCAGCAAATCAATGATCCAACAAACGAATTGATCAAATAGCCGTTAATCAATCGATCAATCAATCAATCAATCAATCAATCAATCGAAGAATAAACCAAAAATTTAAAACAATAGTCACGTCCTCTTAGACTTGTCTTCAGTTACACTTAAGTAAAGATGACGCAATAAGCCACGTGACATAGTAAAGGAAGTCAACGCTTCTTCGTACAATAAATCTGTATTAACCGGCACCAGGGAGATACGTCCTTTATCGACGTATGTTGTTTAATGGAGAAGTTCCCTTTATCGAAGACACAGTTGATGTGGGATTTAAAAGCATCGTGCTATCTTTATACAGTTTCTTGTGTACAATCAAAGACGGAGGAATATTAATTTATTTCAAATGATGATGTCCCCCCCCCTCAAATTGAGCTATAAAAGTTCTTTTCGTCGTCAAACTGACTGGAGACTAAATAACATTAATAGACAATTTTCGAGACGCATGCGCAGTCCACATCTACTCTGGTTTGTGGGTCAGCGAAGCCATGTAGTAGCATGGAACAAGAAGTTCTTGTAACAGTTTCATTTTTATTAAATATAATGTAGAATTATTTTTACTATTTAAAGTTGTGAACTGTAATAGACATGTTATCAATATATGAAACATATTGTCATCTCCGTGATCTCACGACTGGTAAAAGAATGTTTTTATCATGTGGTTCCGTGTGCCCGGTGAAACGCGACCCGCAAACGGACGTTCGCTAGATGGCGCAGTCGTCGCGGAAATTGTCTTGTGAGGATCCATTCTTCGAACGCGATGTCAGTCTGTTGATGCAACACAAACTATGTACACAATTAAAATAAAACAAACAAACAAACAAACAATGCGGCATAAAGTACATCTTACTTCAGACTTTCTGTACTAATTGTGCAATTTAAGTTTGTTGTTTAACATCAATAATGTCCAAATAACAACATCAATAATAATAATAATAATAATAATAATAATTATAATAATAATGGCCGTAAACTATCAAGTATCATACATTTATCACATTAAAGACGCCCCCCCCTCAATCAACGTTGATACGATGATATTAATGTATTTTCAATCTGGTTTCTTCAGATCTACGGTCAATCGAGTTAGTTTCTTGATTTACGAGTATGTATTTAATTTAAAGTATTCATACAGATCTAATATTTGAATATTTATTTAAGGTGGTGTTTATACGGCGCCTCGATTTGGATGTCACCTCGACAGTCCATCACTGAACGGAACTTGACTTAAATAATTTGTAGGCTGTAAAACGAATTGATTACGGTTCATGATGATGATGATGATGATGATGATGATGATGATGATGATGATTGATCGTTTACAGCCACTTTTGTGCACATGGAAGGCTAAATGTGCCGAAATGTAATGAAGCGAAGTGAAAGATGAAACACCCTTCTGACATACCCCGGCCGGGGTTTGAACCCAGGTGCTATAGATATGTGGCCAACTGGATTAACAGTTAGGTTATGGAGGCCCCTGCAATGCACACACGCACATGCACATGCACACGCACACGCACACGCATGCACACACACACACACACACAATTAATAATAATTAATTTATTTATTTCACTATTAATCCGAAGAACGTACTTCATACGGATATTGTGTTTCTGATATTCTAATTTTTTTTGTTCTATTAGTTTAATTTTATAAATAAAAAATGTTTGATATTGAATAAACTCATTACTTGAATTAATTGAATCTATAATATCTCATTTCTCCACATGACACAAAGCTCTACTTAAAGTAGACATAATTACTTGTAGGTTTTTTGGGGGGGGGACTAATATCAATGAAGTTTGAAGGCAAACGTCAATATTTAAGATGTGAATAGGCAATAATTTGGTTACTATTCAATATATATATATATATATATATATATATATATATATATATATATATATATATATATATATATATATATATATATATATATATATATATATATATACAGTTGATCTGTTTAATTTGGTAATATGTATATTTCCTGAACTTTTCATGTAATCTGTATTAAATAGACATCTTACCTGAATATTTCAGGTAATATACATATTACCTGATTATGCAGATTAACTGTAACATATATAGCCTATCTTTTTAAAATTTTAATTCGTTACCAATCTAATTATATTTAAGTTCCTATAATGTCGACGCCATTCAATTACAATTATTAATGCATGGAGACGTCAGGAAATTACTTGGGCAATAGAATTTCTGATATTTTTAATTACAACTAAAAAAACATTACGTTTAATTGGCTATTAAACCAAATCTATGTTTCAATCCGTTCAAAACGAAGTCATTAATTATTAATTCAGCAATACAGCCCAAAGAACTTTTAATTACAACTGAAAAAGATAAATATGTTATATTGGCTAATGAATGAAATATATGTTTATATATGTTTATATATGTTTATATATGTTTATATATGTTTATATATGTTTATATATGTTTATATATGTTTATATATGCTTAAGTGAAGGTGATAAATAATATTTGCATCGGATTAAGTTGAACAATATAAAGTATAGAACGTCATTAACTACACAAATTAGCTAAATGTGTATACGTTATTTTCTATTAAATTAAATTTATCTCTATATGTTTTTAAAATAACCCAATTTTATTTTGGTAATATATTTATATATATATATATATATATATATATATATATATATATATATATATATATATATATATATATATATATATATATATATATACTTCTGGGGTGCCTCCGTGGTCTAGTTGGTAGTTCGTTGGACCACAGTTCATTATTTTTGGAGGTCGCTCGGCCCATTTAATAATAATAATAATAATAATAATAATAATAATAATAATAATAATAATAATAATAATAATAATAATAATAATAATAATATAGCACTTATTATAGCGCCACGTATCCTAATGCTTAGTTTAGGGTCGCTTAACAATATGAAAAAGTTAACAACAATGCCTATATTTCTCAATGAACAAGTGAAGCTTTAGCATAAACTTAAAGTTATTTAATTTGTTCGTGCTCCTGATATGATGTGGGAGATCATTCCACATCCGTGGGGCAAAGGGGAATTTTTAATCTGGTACGAGGAACAGTCAATAGAGATCAGTCAGTTAGTTGGTGTTGAGGTTTATATGTGTCCAATAGTAGTGTTAGATAGTCCGGTGCCGAGTTGTTGAGGGTTTTAAATGTTAGAAGGAGAACCTTAAATATAATCCTGTGTCTGACTGGAAGCCAATGGAGTACTCTGAGTACTGGGGTAATGTGGTCTCCCTTTCTAGTTTTAGTTACACGTCGAGCTGTCATATTTTGTACTCTGTCATGTCACTGTAGTAGTCCAATCGGCTACTGATAAAAACATGTGAGATGGAAGACTCTTTTGAAAGACAACTTCGGATGGATGGAATATTGTAGAGGTGGAAATAAGCATCCTTACAAATGTACTTAACAAAGTGTTCCCTGATGAGTGATTAGTCACAGATAGCCTCAAGATTGAGTACTGTTAGTGTCGGAGTAATGGGATCTCCTCCAACCATAACATGCGATATAGATTGAATTGATCTATGTAATTTGGATGTCAATATGAGGACATCAATCTTATCATCTTTAATGATATATATATATATATATATATCACTGATACAGTTTTCAACCGTAAAACATGGACATCAAAATGATCATCATACATCCTACTGTCGTTATTACAAGTTGTCGTCGATTTACGACTTACTTAACTTACGACAGTTCCACTTTACGGCAGACTTAAATATTATTATAATATCATTACAGGGTATAATAAAAGTGAACAGAATTATAACATAGGTCGACTTACGACCAGATAAACAACCACGTCGACGATTACCTGAAGTTTTGTATCCTACTTGAAAAGATAAACTTAATAAATATTTATTGTCAGCGGACTGAGTTAATAATGATCTTAGGTCTAAATATAATGTAGTCAAAAATAAATAGGTATCTGGTAATGAAGTTTACATGAGGCACAATAATAATAATAATAATAATAATAATAAAATGGTTAATTTATCTTTAAGATAGACAGCAGCAGAAAATATTTTAATAAAGTACCCAATAATACCGTTCAATTTTCTCAGTATATATATATATATATATATATATATATATATATATATATATATATATAAAGATAACCAGAGGATATCGGTTTGGAATATTATTCAATAATTATGATGAAATGTAAATAAAGAATATTTTATAACAAAAACAATAAGTTAACGTGTAAAATTAAAGTTATAAACGAGAACTATTATTAACTATTATTAACTATTATTAACTATTATTAACTAAACCGTAACACCATTTATAAATTAAAGTAGTCCTGTCTTGACCATATATGGAGCTTATTATACGTGTCAGATCACATGTTATATATGGCAGGTGAAAGGTCACAAACGCTTTAAAAACTATATTTATTCATGGTACGTCGACATTAAACATTTTGAAGACATAAACACGAAGTGGACTGGAAAGAGGCAAATATTGTTAAGTTGATCGCCATTCTCTACTGTAACGCGGCAATTTCCATTGCCGCTAGGTGCGCTGCAGTCTGTACGTTCGCGGAAAAATCACGGAGCGCGGCCTCTTATTATGACACCGCGCTGTATTGGCTACTATTAGTGCCATTATCTGACGCGAGATGGCGCCACCCGTCAAAAGATGATAGCGGCACTTCCGGCTAAGTGCGTCCCTTATTACCAATGCTGTTCAGGAGGTTCTAGATACATTAGGCCAGTATTTGTCCTGTCCTCGCTTACGGCGGTGTGTTGAGTATCTGAGCTAAAGGTCACCTACCGTTTTCGTAACCTTCACCTGTTATCGCCCGACAATAAGTACTCAGTCATTATCTGTCGCTCAGTCAAGTGCCCCGCACGGATGATATCTGGATGTTAATCGTCTATACACGTCAAGTAAATAAATAAATATCAAATATTACCGAAAAGTTAGAATCCGAACAAAATGGCGGCTATAACATGACGACAGCTTGATATAAAGACGGCCATTGTTGTATTATTCTACGTTTCTTTCTTTGTATCTATCTACCTACCAATCAACCTATATACACAAATACACGCACGCACATACACATACACACGCATATACACAAACACACACACAAACACATACATATCTACATGCGCGTTTACGTGTGCGCATACGAGGAATATAAGACTATTAATGGTTGAACTAATAGACTTATAGTAGTTAGTGTTGTCGTATTTATTTCAATCAACCGAAGTAAAATTTATTAATAATTAGTTTTTTCTGTCTCTCGCCAAGGCACGTATATATATATATATATATATATATATATATATATAGTCAGAATTAGTTAATCCGGATATAGTTTATCCAGTTTTGTTTTGGTCCACTATGCTATATATAAACTATATATGAGGGTTTGTACGTATGCATATGTGTATTAGGGTATGTGGATACTGTGTCGACTGAGTATACTAAAATTAAGATTTACGATGACAAAATACAATGTTAACTAACAAAACAACTTCTTCCTAAACAAACCTGATCAAATACCTTATAATCATACTGTAGCAATAGAGAACCCCCCCCCCCAGTCCAATTTTTAAATTCTATCATGACAGGATGACACCACGACGAATTCTCTACCCCGAACCTGCACGGTATGTATTCGATGTTGCCATATGCCAATAACATTTTTGTCAAATTCAAACCGTGTCTGTATTTTCAGTAAATATTTAAGCATACACAGATAGAAAGATGAACGCTATGTAAATATTGTAAATAAAGTGTATATGTACCAGTCAATACTGGAATAAATCATCAGGCAATGCCTCTATATTCTGTATATCCGGTATCAATGTATCAAGGTCAGTGTATTCCTAGTTGAGCCCCAGTAATAATCCCATCTTCTTATATATTCCTGAAGGGAAATGACGTAATATCTTTCAAGGGATTCAGTGAATAGTAAAACACCTTGCTTATATTGTTATTACTGGGCTTCGAACTCACAGCCCAAACGTCTGTATCACAATATACTAACGACTGAGCTAAATGGAGTGCCTATTATGCTAGATATTGTAGGCATGCAATGGTTTGTCCGTATCAGCATGTGTAGTGGGATTTGTGGATACCATCTCGACTAAAGGTGTATTAAAACTAAGATATATGATTAATAAAGATATTGTGTAAACTAATAAGATAAACCATACTGCTTTATAATTATACTGAATCAAACAATACCTTGGATCTCCCAGCACAAATCCTTAAAATTATATATATATATATATATATATATATATATATATATATATATAATCAGAATCCGTTAATGTGGACATCGTTTATCCAGCAAATCCACCATCCGACACATTATTGTCTCTGACGGATTTAGCTCCATTATAAATGACTCTTTAATCCGACAAAATCGTGTTCCGTGTTCAGCAAATATTTCCGCTAGTTCACTCATGCAAGACATACCGACATGTTGTCAGTAATGGTTAATTAACCTGCCCACCTGTGATAATTACTATATCGTAACCAATTATAATAGTCCTTGACTATATACACTGACACATGATGCTCCCATTGCCTGTGGCTATCTAATAGCCAGTCACAATCATTCGTGGCTAATTACAAACACAAATATGTGATCTTTCCTATGAGCAGATAATGAGTTAATCTGATGGACAAAGTGACAAGTATTTCTTTATAATGTCTGTAATTAACAAACATCAAAATGATCAATGGCTCCAATGTCATTCCATATTTTGCGCACGGTTATTGAATATTAGTTTAAATACGGAGGTATATCTGTATGATTTACAAATATAGGCTACTAGTATGTCACGATGATTGATTGATTGATTGATGTTTGGTGTTTTACGGCCACTTTTGTGCACATGGTAGGGTAAATGGGTCGAGCGACCTCCAAAGGTAATGAAGCAAACTAAAAAATGTAACACCCTTCAAATATGCCCACGCCGAGATTCGAACTCAGGTGGTTCTGGTATATCATAGACTCGATATTCCGACATTTTCTATATATCACGTGACAAACCTTGTCGGATTAACGGATTCTGACTTTAAATATATATATATATATATATATATATATATATATATATATATATAATGTTTATACAAAGGCAAGGAGTTACTAGATCTGAGCGGAGACGTTATGATAAATGTCAGTTTATTTCGATTGCGTTATGATGATTATTTTAAACCTTTGGTTACTAGTCAAATTGTCTGGTGTTGTGGGTGAGTAAGTGAGTGAGGAAGTGACTTGCTTGATGTCGTCTTTATCAACTACTGAGACATATGGCTGGGATGAACATTAGCATTTTGATTTGATTTGAAGCCAGAGTTTCTCTGTGACTTTGCTTGATGATACACAGCTAAAATAAACACACACACACACACACACACACACACACACACACACACACACACACACACACACACACACAGAGTCGTGTTATATCGCTGCTACTAGTATTGATCTGAATTTATTCTGATTTATGCTTATATTATTCATACATTATTCACACTGTGTATTAATATTTAATTTTTCCATTTTAGACTTAATCTTTCCTGGACGTAGTATTTTGTTTTAATCATAGTTTCTTTTTTATATTTAGATTAACCTCTTCTGGATTATTTACGATTTTTTTTCTTTCATTTTTTTCTAATTATAACGGTAATTAATTATACATGCAATTAAATATATTTTTTAACCAGTTTGGAGTTATAATTGGTGTTTGAATGAAAGCTTAACAACTGTGCCAGAGCCTTAAACATCTTTATAAAACACACACACATACACACACAGAGTTGATAATGCACATTATACACTTCTTTAATAATTTAATCCACATTCCTTTTATACAAGCACACTCATGATAGATACCACTCAACCTTACCGATACGGTAAATACTACATCAACATTTGATAGTATCTAATGACGAATGGTATGACTGACAAAACATGTGTCCTACATCTACATGCAATAAGGTGATATTTTATGATGAAGAGATGGAACAGACATTAGAAACGGAAGCTGCTAATGAAACGCCACGGAAACCATTAATTTTGATGTTATTTTGGTCGGATCATTTGATTGTCGGAGTGACCAATTCTGGATTATGTAAGACCTCACTGCACGACGTACTTCAGTCTATAGCAGTGTTTGAACGTCTTATCAGACATACTCTGTTGAACGACTATCTAACAAGGATGCAATTTGAAGGTAATTTTCTGTGTTTTGTACTCCGCTCACTGAGAAGGATCCATTGTGATAAATGGTTGTACCCAGCTGTACTTAGGTGTACACAGGCGTGCTGTACTGCACACTCTAATATGTCGTACTGCACAAATTCAGGCGTACCGAGAGAACTGTTCACAGCTGTAAGCAGCTGTTTTTGACGTTCTACACCACCACCCAATTAAGCAGCACTTTGTTGAGGTAAGCTTTGTGTTTAGTCGTTTAGCAACGGAATCTACTTAATTAAGTTTAAAAATCGATATATTCTAACAATTTGATTTTCTCTCTCCCCCCCTCTCTCTCTGTGTGATCTCTGTCTATCTTGTGTGTGTGTGTGTGTGTGTGTGTGTGTGTGTGTACTCTCTGTCTGTCTGGTGTGTGTGTGCGTGCGTGATATCTGTCTGTCTTGTGTGTGTATGTGTGTGGGTATATATATATATATATATATATATATATGTCTGTGTGTGTATGTATGTGTGTGTATGTATGTGTGTGGGGTGTGTGTGTGAGTATATATATATATATATATATATATATATATATATATATATATATATATATATTTTGCGTGTGTGGATATATATATATATATATATATATATATATATATATATGTGTGTGTGTGTGTGTGTGTGTTATGGCAATATGATATTATGTATCTACATTAGACTATCTCTGTGGTGTTGTTGGTATCGTATTCCGTTACATACTTGTAGTTTATGGGATAGGATCCTATGTGTCGCTGTACTTCAGACTTAACACTCTGATATCACTAGCGCCTAATCTAAATATGAAGATTACTCAACTATCATATCTCTTTATATTTATGGATATATGTAGATCACATCACGGTAAAACACATATGTTACCATTCTCTCTCTCTCTCTCTCTCTCTCTCTCTCTCTCTCTCTCTCTCTCTCTCTCTACGTGTGTGTGTGTTTATGGGATGTATGGGTGCGTGTGTACGTGCGTGAATGGGAAAGGTGCATTGTCTGAAAATTCATGGGCACAGTAGTCGATTCTTCAGGAAGAACGAATTCAGACAAGCTACTTAATAGTTGTCCTGCTAGCTTAATTTTTAAAAAGTTTATATATATATATATATATATATATATATATATATATATATATATATATATATATATATATATATATATATATAATAAAAATTTTTTATTGCTGTATATCGCGCCATCATATCCCCACATTGTACTCTCTCCACCAATCAATAGCCGCCAGTGTTCGAGCCGTGCCTTGTCTCTGACTTGTCCTAGAGATGGCGCTAGTAGTCTGCTGGCTTACTCGTTCTCTACATAGTCCCGTGTTCTGTGGATGATAAGGCGCCGCCACAGGGGAAGAGAAACATGTCTCATATTTACCTCGGATTTGAGCGATACGACGAACACTGACTGTCCTCTAAAACAACGTCCTGCCATCTATAGATACCAACGTAACAGACGTCATCAAGCGCCAGCCATCATTAGGCCCGTCGTGGGTCGGAATTTATCGCCCGAGGGAAGGACATGACAAGGAGACATTGAGGGAATATTGGCCAAAGGAGATCATTGTGCGGTGGGTTTCGGGGATTCGATGTGTACAGGTTAGTAGAGCTGAGGTTTGTACACGTGGCGCTTAGTACAGCTAATGTTTGCGTAGCTAATTGTTTGTACGGCAGCGATCCTTTGTACAGCTATTGTTTGTACAGGTAGACTTTGTACAGCTAATGTTTGTATAGCTAATGTTTGTAGAGGTAGTGTCTATATATGGCTAGTGTGGTTTGCAGTCACTTGTATGTGTAGCGCTGATTTGTTTTTGTTTGTACAGTGTGTCTGTGCTTGGTAGTTGTAAAGTGGGAGTTTGTACATGTAATATTTGTAAGTCCTTTGTTTATTTTTGTTGTGAAATGTGTGTGTGTGTGGGGGGGGGGGTGCATGTGCGTGTGTGCGTGCCTCTGTGTCTAAATTCAAATTTATGCACATTTGAATTAATGTCTCTCCGTCCGTTGCCTGTTTAGCTGTCTGTCCATATTTCTGTATAAATGCTGCTCTGCCGTCTACAGCTAGTCATTCACTCAATAACCCTAGTAATTGGCTTATCGACCTATAGATGGAGCCACAGACTACTATTCTGGCTACCGAAAGAGCAACTTTCTTCTCCAAGATCGATTTTTCCCCAACGCAAGAACAGCCTCAATGGATTCCTCATCGTACGCTACGAGCATTACTGATGTAACTGATACATCATCAGTATATGTCACATAACTGATACAGTGACAGTACGTATCATAACGCTGCTGGAACTGGACCTTGCCTCTTCGTGGTCATTTCTCTGGATTGATATTTAACAAAATAAATAGCAGAATGAGACAAAATGCTTTAATTATGACGTTATCTAAATTTAGTTGGTGCGTGCGCAGTTATAGCGACACCGGAAGTGTCGACAAATTTAAAACTACAATTTCAGCCGTTAGTCAATAAGATTTAAATGTTTTGGTTATAAATATGTATTTGTTTTACGTCTTTGTGTATGGTTTGTTTGCTTACTTCCTTTCTTCTTCCCGTCTCAAGTGCTTTTTTAAAATTATTATCCAGGTCAGGGTTCATGACTGTTATTAGAGAGGAACACATTTCAGAACGCTACACAGCTCACAATTATGGATCATGTATTTACTCTCGACTGATGTTGGTATCGACAACCCTTCATTCCCCTTCCACCCTCCCTTCCCCCACGTCCCCCAAAACACAACCCAAAAGGCTCAACGACATTACAGTCCGCTATAATGTCTTCCGGATCAGATTGTGTTGTCGATATTTGTTGGATATTGTTTTCTGATCCAGAACTACTATATTCATTAACGGTTTCAGAAATGTGTTCTGGTAGATTCTATGATTAAATTTTCGGCGAGTTACCGGTGTCCGAATCAGACCTGGGGCAGATATATTTCAAATGTATCCAGATCAGACGTGGGATCAATGTAATTCCGGAATTAGAATTGATGGTCAAGTTTCCTACCAAAAAAATTTAATCCACAAATTAATTTACCATTTTTACAACGTTAACCCTTTCATGTGGTGTTACAAATATACTGGAACCAACATGATCCAGAACTTTGGTTCCTTTATATATATATATATATATATATATATATATATATATATATATATATATATATATATATATCAGATATACACACACCGACCGTGGCACCTCAAGTGAGCATTTAACCAGTTAAATGGTCTGCATACCGTGCCCCCCCCACTGTGACACCACCATTATAACATACCTGTAACCTATATAGGGATATAGCTATTTAGGAATTAATTAATTTTATCATCTCACCAGGAATGTCAATCTGGAGTCAAAAACTCTCCTAAAACTATCACTACATCAAAAGGTGCTCAGATAAAGTTATGTATCTAGATACATGATTTGGGAATATATATATATATAAGATACGGGCGCCTCCGTGGTCTAGCGGTAGCGCGTTGGACCACAGTTCATTACCCCCTGAGTTGGAATCTCGGCATGGGTATATCTGAAGGGTGTTTCATCCTTGACTTCGCTTTATTACCTATGGAGGGCGCTCGGCCGATTTGTGCCTTAAACATCAATCATCATCATATAGATACGTTATAATTGTATTTTTCTGTTTGTTGTATGTTGTAATTGTTTGTGTATATATTTGTATGTTCAAGAACAATCTTAATTTCCGATCCAGAGAAGCCTAACCCGTCGTCTACTTGAGAAATTATTAATATTTATATTTATAAAATATAAATTAGATAACTGCGTCTTGAGTACGGATTAAGCCGATATGTTTGTTTTATAAAATGCATTAATTTTGTATTAATTGGTTGAGGGGTTTCCGGTGGCACGGTGGTTTGAGTAATGCGCAACGAAACCGCGTCCATGAGATGTAGCTTATTCTAGATCGTTTTATGACATTTTAATCACCTTGATCTGTCCAACGAGGTGATAAACAGAAATGTGATTGATAATGACAGAGAAATTAAATATAGATAGATAGATAGATAGATAGATAGATAGATAGATAGATAGATAGATAGAAGAAAGAGATAAAGATATATATATATATATATATATATATATATATATATATATATATATATATATATATATATATATATATATGAAAAGAGAGAGAGAGAGAGAGAGAGACAGCCACACAGAACGTGAGAGGGAAGTGTTAGAGACAGACAACAGACTACAATCTATTTTAATAACATTCCATCAAATACCAAACTGGCAGACATTCTGTTCTCGTTTAAAGGAACGCAACCTGGCCTACCTCAAAGGCCCCGTGACGTAACTTCCGGTTGAGGCTTATCGGGAAAATCAACACATGGAGTAACTGTCCTTAAGATGAAGTTGATAGAGTAGCCGGTACGGGAAGCTGAT